>PVLA01003476.1:0-56703 GCA_004027455.1 Hydrochoerus hydrochaeris
AAATTACATATTGTCTTCTTAGACCTAGTTGTTAAAGTTACAAAATTAAAGCATACAAAGTGGACATTCAAACAGTGAGACTGCAAAGAAGTTCCATGATCCAGTAACAACTTAGCAACATGGTTATCAATCCTACACACTTAAACATACATGCAGCCATATCCTCTAGAGCACTTTCTTTTCTTCTTTTTACTTTTAAGTCCATTATCTGTTTAGTTAAATCCTGTTTCAGGTTGCTCACTACCTTCCTGACTTGTATTGTTTTGTTATATACTTTTTAATCATCTTATATAATTCTGTTGCCTTGTTTTTGAGTTTCTCCTCATCCATGATCCATGGATCAGCTTTGGTAGAGTTGGGAGATTTTTGGAGGTATTTTGTTACTTTGTTATCTACTTTTTTTTTTGAAGGTAGCAAAATACAGCAGAACAAGATAGAACAAACCCATATGATTGCAGTGCAGTAAAACTACCACAGAACCTCAGAGCAGGTCACCAGGACGTGAGCATTGGGCTCAATAATACAGCCCATTTTGTTCACATTAGCTGTTCTTTCAATCAGGTAGAGGAAATTGGAAGGAACTATCGAACTTATAAAAACAGAATATTGGATAAATCAGTACCATTAATCAAAACTAAGCAAAAGAGTGATAAAAACATTTGCCTTCAAAGAGATGGTAGAAAGAAAATCGCCTTACTTGCCATGCTGCATACATTCATCCTCCCAAAATATACTCAGACTGCCATTGCCGACTTGCTAAGGGGGGTGGGGGGATGGATCAATGTCTGATTCTTAGCCTGCACACCGGCAGGGCCCCAGCTGCTTACCAGGGCGGCGAGTAGACCGCCTGTTCTCCCAGCGACCAAAGTTCCAACACGATGCAGAGCTCAGGAATTGCTGATAGTTCTCACCGTGGTGTGCCAGTGGCTTGCCAGGCCCCCAGCTGCTTACCAGGGTGGCGAGTAGGCCGCCTATTCTCCCAGCACCCAAAGTTCCAACATCACCCTGTAGTCTTGTATAGTGATCCTCCTACCTCAGCCTCCTGCATGCTGAGATTATAGTTGTGCACTCCTAAGTGTGCTTTCACCATGCCCAACTCTCACAAATTCTAAATACAGGCTCTATATCATTAACTCTGAACATCTACAATTTTCCAAACCTGAATATCAGAGAAGGTAAAATGCTTGTAGTCATTTTCTAAATTCTGCCCCGCTTCAGGTATCTTGGCTACTAACCCAATAACTATTTCTAAAGGAACTGTTGCTTATTTAAAACACAATGAGCAGCATGAGTGAGCAAGTTTGAACATTCAGAAGCTAGAAAAATCACTCAATCAATGGATTGCTTCTACACAAAAAAGTAAATGCATGCAGAACAATCTATATCTGCTTGGGGCTACTAAACTGAATAAGCACATGAGAGGAAAACTGGAAGAAGCAAAGAGATAAACAAACAAACCAACCCTGCAAACAAATGCATTAGAGGTAAAGCCCTTGCCTCTTCTCCAGTCCTGGGCTCTTGCAGATAACATTTTGCTGCCCTCTCAGCAACCATGTGGACTGTCAGCTCCAATTTCCAGACAGTGAATCTGAGGCTTGGGTATTTGCTGCTACTTTGGTCAAAGACCCATAATGCTGTTCAATTCTATGATTTCTCTCAAGGGTACTGGGATTGCCTGGCTAATTACTATGTCCAGAATTGAAGGAGCACACAGGCTACCCAACTCAAATTTCTCAGACAAGACAATAGGAAGTGAAGAATTAGAAAACATTTTGTAGACAAGCTAGAATACTCAGTACTAGCAGTGTTAGATTGGAGATTCACTCTCAAAGGCAAATAGTAATCCTCATTTTTCTAAAGAGCTATTGTTCATTGGTGAGAGAGAAGAAAGTTATCCTGTTTTTTTTTTTATTTTTCTTTACAAGCTGTTGTCCAGGATTGGAAGACTAATTAGAATTCACATGTATACAGAACTTTGCAATAATAATTTTTTTATATTTATTATACAGACTTCTCAGCAAGCCTCTGAAATTGGTGGCAAAAAACAGCTTCTATTTATACTTTGTCTTGTGAAAGACATTCTGAACTTAGTTTCTTTACATGGCTTATCCATATATTTGTATGTTTAAAACATCACAAAGGAATATGAAATATTTCTTTTTTTTCATTTTTTTATTTAAAGAGAAAAAAACAGGAAAACAGTAGAAGCATTACAGAATTTCAAGAAAAGAAGACAAATAGTAAGAAATCACTAGCTGATACATTACACATTGTTCTTTTAGAAAGTTTTTCAAGTTACAGGATTAAAGCACACAAAGTAGGCACTAAAGCAGTGAGAGTGCAAACAGATCTGTTCAACAATCCAACAAGAACCTAGAAATATAGTCATCAATCCCACACATCTAAACATACATGAGGCTATATATTTTATAGTGCTTCCTATTTCCTCTTTTTTTTTACAAGAGCAATTACACATTTTTAAAATTTTATTTAAAGAGAAGAAAAAAAGAAAAAAAACAAAAAAGGGTAGCAATAATATAGAATTCTAAAAGAAAGAAAGAAAACAGAGAATGAGAAAAAGCCCCACTAAGAAATCAGTAATTTGTAAATTATGTATTGTCACCATGGATGCAGTTGTTCAAGTTACAAAGTTAAAGGGTACACAGTAAATATTCCAACAATCAGACTACAAACAGTTTCACTGAAAGATCCAACAAAGATTCAGCAATATGGTCATCTATTTTACACACTCAAACTTACATGCAGTTATATCCCTTAGAGCACTTTCTTTTCCTCTCTTTTTTACAATAGCAATTACACATTTTGGTTTTATTACTCTTGTAGTTCTTATTTACTTTTTACACTAGAGACACAATATGATATTTATAAATATGATTCTGATTTATTTCACTAATAAAGATAGTCTCAAGTTCTCTCCATTTGCCTATGAAGGCCTCAAGATCATCCTTTTTATAGCTGAGTAATATTCCATTGTATAAAAATGCCACATCTTTTTCATCCACTCTGCAGTTGATGGGCATCTTTGTTGTTTTCAGGATTTAGCTATCACAAATTGTGCAGCTATGAACATGGGTGCACATATATCACTGTGATATGAACTTTTCAGTTGACACAGAAAGGGAGATTGATGTTGGGAGATTAGTGGTGTGAATCACAGTTCATTGGTTGAGATTTTCTTTCATTTTTAATATTAAATGCTAAAGTAATTAAGATAACAATAATGATTTAATTTATACAACATTTATAGGCCATTAAGATCTGGAAGATTTCTCATTTGTCTCATTAGGCAGTGATTTACTTTAAGTGAAAACAACTTGATTCAAGGAAGTAAGTGAGTGACATGCATGTGGCAAACTAACTCTGAGTGCTTGACTTTTTTCATTGAAACTTTACATTTTATATTTTATGTGTTTCACGTCCATAGTGGTTCGTATTTCAAAGCCTGATTTCTACTTTTATGCCATTTTTCAAAATAATTATATGCCATCACTTCTACTAAAGAAATATGACATATTCAAGTGTCATATTTGCCATTGGAAGGCGTCCTCTTGGTTAATGAAGGTAATAGCATGCTGGACCCAAAGGGAAATTCTTCTCTGACCTGGATAGATCCTAGTAATAAAAAAAATTAACCAGGCCTTGCTACACTGCACAAAAGCATCTCTTAAGAATCTTACTGAAAAATATTGAGAGTGCTGCCCTTTCTGTTGCTTTCTTATCCCAAAGGCCACTTCCTACAGCTTGCTCAGATGGTTTTCCCTACAATATACTGCTATCATTTTCACAGCTTTGGACCTTTATTTCCTTGTTTGAAACACCCTCCGTACATGTATCCTTTTCTGATTTCTCCCAGCAAGCAAATACTTGGTAAAATTATACTCCTCCACTCTTCTTTAGCCAAGGCTATGTTTAAGGCATTAAGGCTGCTTAACTCCTAAAGGCCCACTAACTACAGTCATCAAACACTAAAACCCCATCAGCCAGGGTTTAGAGCAAGTCGACTGCTTTTGTGTGGATTTTGTGCTGCTCAACTCTTGAGAGCATACACAGAAGGAAACTAGAAAAATACAATTACACTAAGGGAGTGAGGAGGATGGGTGGAAGAAGGGAGAGGAGTGCAAGAGAAATAAGTGAAAGAGAAACATTACATTGGAAGTGTACCTAAGGGGTGGCAGAAAACACAGATTTGTAGGTGACAAGATGTTTATTTTCCCAATAAGTATGTATAAGATTCCTGCTGGTCCTATAACAATCTTTGAACCACCATTTAGTTGGCTCTGAGATTGTACCCCAATCAATGTGTACAGTTCCATATTCAAAGTTACTGGGGATGGGCTGGGGATTTAGCTCAGTGGCATAAGCACCTGCCTGGCAAACATGAGGTTGTGAGTTCAATCCCCGGTACAAAAAAAAAAAAGTTACTGGGGAGAAGGCCGAAGTAACTGAAATAGGAAGAGAAGTTGTATCAGGTATCAGCTGCAACCTGGGGAAGATCTAGCCTTGAGGACTCTCCTTTAATTGCAAACAGGGCCTTACAAATATTGCTTGCAAAAAGGAAGAATCAGGAGAAACAAACTCACTAATAAAAATGTGCACACACCAAAATTAAGTACAGAAAAACACAGAGACTCAGCTATTCCCCTCTTACCCCTGCTACCTATGCATATATATGATGAAAATTAATGTTCTCATCAGATTAACTTTGATATCCACAACTTTTCTGACTGTCTCTGCAAGGTGCTTTGTGTACATTAGTGCTAATATAACAATATTGCAAGGTATTAAATTGAATTATCCACATAGCACAGATAAGGCACTGAAACTCAGAACAGTGAAACCCACTTCTGCAAGATCACACATAGCTCCAAAGATTGATGACTTTGAACTCGTGTGTCTGATTACAAAGGCTAGACTGACTTTTGTTCACTATACTGTATTATTATGCATACTGCCTCTGTCCTGGAAAAGTGAATGTTGATTTCAGGTGAGAGAGAAGGTAGACAATTTTCTACCTGACCTGGGTAGCTCCTAGTAACAAAAAAATTTTAACCAAGTCAAGAGACTTGAGTACACCCATTTATGAGTTTTCATGCAGTATTTGAATTCACGTATAATGCAAGCAGCAGTGTTGCTCCTGGGAAAGACAGTGGGCTTAATGGACTCTGAATTCTTTGGAGTTTGGCCCACAGCAGTAACATGCTATACAGGCAAATCATATCACTTCTGCAGCTTTCCATCTCCTTGCTAGTAACTATAAGGATACAGAAATTTGGCACTTAAACATGGGAAACAAGGTATTAAAGAAAAAACTTAATGTCCCCCATGTTTTTGACATAAAATAGCTTTGTATAAAACTGAAGATTGCGTGGATAGCCCTAAACCTCAGGAATAGATTATATTTCAAATTGAGAAGGTCCAGAAGATAAACCTCAATGTAAAACTCTCTTGATAAATCACAGTTTATGTCATAGCCAAGTCACCCATAGTAGACACTTAGTGAAAGTTTCTAAAGTGAAATTGAATGGGGAAAAATCATTCCCAGGGAAGATCATGAGAAAGAATATTTTCAAGTGTTCAAGGATCCAGCTCTTACTAATTGGCTCCTAAAATCCAGTTGCTGTTGTAAGAAACACATGAATATTCTTATATACCTAAGCATTTATGTTAGGCAAAACTTAATTTAGTAGGGCAAAAAGGTAGATATTGGATTCATAAAAATCTGGATTTAAAACTCATTTCCAATCTACTCATGCATTACAAACATCAGGAATTTTATCTAACAAAACTAATATAATGACATTCAATTCTAATAAGGATCAAGATAAGGCATGAAAGTGTCTAGCATGAGGTAAAAATGCAATGCATATCTCTTTTTTCTGTCTGATGACCATATTTTTGGTCTCCTAAATTGGAACACAAGCCTTGTCAAGGGTGAATGTATATGTGGTTACAATAGGGCTCTATTTAAAAACAGTGATGTGCCCCAAAATTTAGGAGCATAATTCACATAACAGTTTATGAATTCAAGGTGTTTTAAGGTGCTTTCTATTTTTGTGGATTAGGCCATAAAAGCACAGACACTCTTCTTTCTATGAGTAACAGAGCAAGGATCATTGGGAAAGGAAATGAAGATTGTAAATAGAAAATCAAATTTAAGTCTGTGGAAGAATTTGTGCCTGCTGATCCTATGAAGACAGACATTGTGGTGGGATCTATGAGTTCCTTCCACCCCCCCAAAAAAAGAGAGAACAGAACTTGAAGCATCAGAAGGACTTATACAATAGATATGAAATTAAGTTAAAAGAAATGCTGTACTTAAGCCTAGAAGAGAAACCAGTATTGGAGCAAGAGTGACCAAAACAGTTAGTGAATGCAAGTGTTTGTATCTCTTTAAATTTAGCATATATAGATAAAGCACTCCAGAAGATTTTATTATGGATTGTTTCTATAAAACCGCCATTGCTTCACTTTTTTAATGGAATATACTTTCACAAGTTTCTATACTTTATTACGAAAAGTAGGCACCTCCATAATTTTGAGATTACTGAAGTAGTATTTAGATCTCTTTATGTAAGCCAACAAATGTAAGGCGATGTATATATATTATTAGTGTTGTAAACAGTAAAGTAAAGCCTGAAGCCTGAGTCTATCCAGGAAGGGTGTAATCAATTTCTGTATGTTACACATAAATAAACATTGAAAAATATACCAAAGAACCATAGTATATTATACCTTTAACTTTTTGTAAACCATGTTTTATGGATAACTTCAGTTTTATCAAAAGGCTGATATATTTCAATATTTTGAAAACATCAGTATTATTAATTTTGAGTTGGCAGAGGTAACCTAACCAACTACCATTATGTTTGATACTAAATATATACCTTTCAATAAAATTATTGAAATGCAAAAATAAAACAAATTTTAAAATATAGGCATTTCAAATCTAAGTTTTCTAATGTTTATATTAAAACAACAAAGCAATTTTCAAAGAAAGCTGAATGAGTTGAAAACATCTTCTGCTGTATTCCTTTACCCACAGATATGGAAAATAATACCTTTAATAGCTGCTATAACTAAGACACCATTGTCTATGTGGTAGTAACTGATCTAATTTCATGCCAATTGCCTAGGAGGAAATCACTAGATTTTACAGTCTAATCTTACAAATTCAAACACTAGTTAAATGAAATAAGGGTAAGTATCACAGGGACCATTTCATCACATAACAAAATCATATTTTAAAAGCAGGATCAACTAATCAGATCTATGACTTTACTGGATAAGATTCAAAAGCCTACAACTATCTGCATTACAGCTTCTGACATACACTTACCTTAAAATAAAGTAAAACAAAACTCATATTCACCTTTGTCATTTATGTGCTTTGGACTCACTTATGTGCTTTGGTTTTTCAAAGGAAAACAGTCAAATGTACCTTCTGATTTTATCTGATTACTTCTAAAAACTTAAGGCAGTTTTATCTGTATAGATTGTGTAGATTATGGCTCCAGATAAATAGGACCCATAGAGGATTAATGCCTGTATTAGTTTCCTGTTGTTGAGTAATGAGTTACCACAAACTTAGTATCTTAAAAAAATCACCTAAAATTTGTTATCTCAGTTTCTGTAGGTCAGAAGTTCAGGCACTTTTGGCTGAGCCCTCTGCCTCAGGGTCTCACCAGATGGTGATTGAGATGTCTGCCAGAGCTATGGTCTCATCAGAGGCTTGGTTGGGGAAGAATTTTCTGCCAGAATTCCTCAGAATGTTGGCAAAATTCAGATATTCTTGTTTGCAGAACTGAAGCTTTAATATCTTGTTGGAGGCCATATTTAGCCCCTAGATGCTACCACTGATTCTTTACTGTATGGTCTACTCCATCATGGCCACTTTTTCATGGTTGCTTATTTCTATGGAACCAGTGAAAGGGAGTCTGCCTAGCTTACCTGCTACCTAGCAACATGGAGTTTTATACACACACACACACACGCACACTAACATTATCGTGGGAATGACATCTCATAAACTTCCATATTCTGTTGGTTAGAAACAAAGTCACAGATTGTGCCCACAGTCAAAGGAAAACTATTACACAAAGGACCCAGAAGGCAAGAATCACTAGTGGTCATTTTAATGTCTGTTTGCCACAACACACTAGTAATTCTACCCCCAAGAAACTCCAAATCCACTAAATTAATCATCTTCTTGATAACATCCCTACACAAGAGACTTAACATGTTTTATATCAGACACTCTGGAACTATATGTGGTCACCAAAAAAAGCCAACAGAACGAGAACAGGAGAGTTTTTTGAAATACTGAGGACCGAACTCAGAGCATTTTCACTAAGCTACATTCCCAGCCCTTTTCAAAGTTTTTGTTTTTTTGAGACAAGTTCTCACGAACTTGCTAAGTTTCCTAGGCTGGGCTGGAATTTATGATTCTCCTGACTCAGTCTTTTGGAGTACTAGAATTACAGGTATTTGCCACCGCATGTTGCTTGGAATTATTTTTAATATATAAAACACACAAATTAATTGTATACCATATATAAATTATACAGCATCCAAAATGCTAGTTTTAGGTTCTTAAAATTATTTTTAATGATTTTTAAATAATTATAGATGGAAATAGAAATGTACAGGGAAGTTCTGTGCATCCTTGACCTAGTTTCCCCAGGGTAGCATCTTTCCTAACTACAGTTCAATATTAAAAGCCAGAGACTGACATTGGTACAATCCATAGAATTTATTTATATTTCAGTAATGATATGTATATTCATGTGTGTATGCACTTGTGTGTGTGTGTGTGTGTGTGTGTGTGTGTAGCTCTATGTAATTTTACCATGTGCATGTTTGGGAAACCATAACCATCACAAGATACCAAACTGTACCATCACCAGACTTCCACATTCTGCTCTCTTATAGGACACCTACTTTCTCTTTTTCCTCTAGTCCTAATCCTTGACTACCACAAATCTGTTCATCATCTTTATAAGTTGTTGTTTCACAACTGTTACACAAATGGAATCATTCAGTATGAATACAAATCTCTTTTGAGATTTGCTTTTTACATGCAACATAATTTCTTTGGTGTTAATCAAAGCTGTTGTTCACAGTATTCTATGGTATGGAAGTATCAAAATTTGCTTGGTTAAACAAATGGTTTCACTGGTCACTCATGGAGGAACATTTGGGTAGTTTCTAGCAATTGGCTGTTATGAATAAAGCTGCTACAAATAATTATGTAGACATTTCTTCATGAAAATAACTTCTCATTTCTCTGAAATATATTCCCAAAAGTGCAATTACTGGGTCATACAGTAAGTTTATTTTAATTTTCAAAGAAACTGACAAATTATTTTTCAGAGTACCTATATATTTCCAATAGCAATATATGAGTGACAGTTCTCTATATATTTTGCAGTATTGGGTATTGCAATTATTTTAGTTATCCTAATAGGTATGCAACAATGGCTTAGTATAGTCTTAATTTGCACTGTCCTAATTATTAATGATGTTGAACATCTAATGTGCATATTTGCCATCTAAATACCTATTGGATGAGATGTTTGTATGTCTTTTGCTTTCAAATTTTTTGTTTGTTTTAAATGCTGAGTTTTAGCAGTCTTTATAGGTTCTACATACAAATAATTTGTTAGATATGTGATTTGTTTGATAAATGATTATATAAATATTTTATTATGTATGTGATTTGTTAGATATGTGAATGAATATATTTTCTCCAGGTTTGTAATTTGTCTTTTAATCCTCTAACAGGGTCTTTCACAAACCAAAAATTTTAAATTTTGTTAAGGTCTAATTTGTCATGTTTCACTTTTATAGATTTTGATTGTGGCAACATATTGTTATTGCTAGTTATAGACTATCTTTGGAGAAACATTTCCCCTAAAGTTAATTCTGCTGTCTTAAATGCCTTTGGAAGCTTTCATATGTGTTTGAACATCTGTGTATGTACATGCATGTAGGTGCATGCATGTAATGACTGAACTAATTAGAATAATTATAGCTTATTTATAGTTACTAAGACACATATACTATGATTTATAAAACCATAGCTCCTAGAACTGCATTTAATCCTGAAAATATGTTATCCAGTTTTAGTTTATTTACTATTCCTGATGTGAGCAGAAGACAAATAGCTCATAAAGTTACAATTCCTCTCCCAATTATACTGCCTTGTATGTAGATAAAATAGAGAAGAAAACATGACAAATATATTTACAATGATGTATACATTTGTGAAATTTCCATTTTGAAAGGTATGTAGTCATACACAAGCAAAAAAATCTAAAATCTATAATTCTTTAACTTCTAGGAAAAGCAATACATACTTTCATAGCAATTGAAGTCTGAGGCTGCTATACCATAAATCTTTGACACACATACTTTATTAATACACAAACAGAAATTAAAACTCAGTAACTTGGAACACATAGCATGATACTATTAAATATTTTAAATATTTATTCAAGAACAGACTTCATGAGCTTACATTGCCAAGAACTGACTAGTTGTCATTATCATCCAACTCTCGATACCCAACTTGGGCTAGATCTCTGGTGCTATAACTTGGTTTGTAACAATATTTGACCAATTCCTGTTATCCCCACAATAATCATTTGTGTTCAGAGCAGACAGAGAGTGCAAGAGGCTCACTTGAATTCTCAGGAAAAACTCTGTTAGAGATGAAAAGATAATAGCACAACATTTCTGTGTTCCTTTTTGGAAAACTTTTTTAACATAAATAGTATGTTCTCCCAAAAGAGTGGCTTAATGACTTAAATACTGAATAAATTACTCATGAGAGTAATTTACTCTGCTTCCAAATAAATATGGTGGAAAGTTTGTTTAAGATCATTAAACAAAAACATCAGCAAAGATCTTCTGACACTTTGTTAAATGCACAATAAATAGACCTCTAGCCACCTGAACAACTCAAATGCAAGTGTTATTTGTGTGGGATTTACAAGCATTTAAAGACAAATTAGGTCTTTGGCAGGGGATATGATATGATTTTTTGGAAGGAGTCCTTTTAAGCTTTCACCAAACTTCTTTTCTCTTCTTTTTTATATCTTTCCCTAGGACCTCCATCTTGCAGGCTATAGCCCTGATACCTTTTCCTGGATCCCAAATGACTGATTTGAAATCTGGCTATTTAATCCAAAGAGTTCTGATAGGAATTGTTCCTTTCTGTAATCAGCCAAGTCTGCTTAGGGACATCTGGAGGTGGGAAGTGCTTTCTAAACAAATTGCCCTATTAATTATTCTGTTATTATTATGTTACTTAGTTAAATCTCTTACAGGATTTAACTAAGCAACATAATGCTAAACTCCTACACAAAAGCACTAACTCACACTGGCAGGAAAAAAAACATGCATGTATCAGCAAAGGCACATCTACATGGATGTGCACCAATATACAGAGAACCACAAATGGATTAAATGGAGAATGGAGGAGGTTAGGTAAGGAGTGATGAGCTTTAAAATAGATTCTCCTATTTTTCTGAGGTTCTGTAAAGTGCTCACAATGAGCACTAGAAAATCAAAATCCCTTAACAGTGGTGACTCAGAGAATTAGGTACTAACTATGAGTCACTATTGATACAAGGTGTTCAAGAGTGAACCATGCTACATTTCATATAAGTTAAAGGCATAGGTAGGTGTAGTGGCATATACCTGCAATCCCAGCACCCTTGGAGGCTGAGACAGAAGGACTGCAAGTTTGAACCTAGCCCAGGCAATTTAGTAATTTAATGAGACCCTGACTCAAAATAAAAAAATGGGTTGGGGATATAGTTCAGGCTGAAGGCTCTGAGTTCAATCCTCAGTAACCCTTTCCTCCAAAAAAGCTAAAAGTTCTTACTTGTTTCCTAACCTGTAACTTGTAACTCTCCCTGTAAGATTCCCCAGCAATAATGGTCTACATCACCCCAGAAGGACTGCAGGGACCTGTGAAGTGAGGAGGGTTAAGCAGGTGCCTCTGGAAGCTGACAATATAATTGTCAGGATATGAGAATAAGCTGAGTGGCATTTTTACCTGTAGTGAGTTTTAGGCCTTTCTCCTGGGATGGGAAAGTTTAAGAGAGAGGACATTGCTGTTAGCTCACTGCATCTACAGCCTGCTCACACCAGGTTAGTTTCTCACAAAGAATATTAGGAGCCTTTTTCATTAAGGTCACTGCTACACTGGTGATGTTGGGCAGGAAGTGCACACTCTGAAATTAGAGTTATACAGTAAACACAGTAAACTACATAGTGACATAAATAATAATCTTATGCCCTTTTGGACAGATAGGAGAAGTAACAGCCTGTGTTATGCTTTGTATCTAAATGCCCCCTTAGCCTCATGCAGTCATAGGTGGGGCTCTCCAGAGGTGGCTAGATCTGGAGTGTGTGAGTCTGGAAATAAGAAAATGATGCTGGGATCAATTCATGATGCAATGCTAGGATTTTGGGTGCCCTACCATGGGTATGAGTGCTACCTACCCTTAGAGATAGAATGTAAGGGGCAGAAAGTATGTTGTTGTTGTCACTTGTCTCTTGCTGCTTTTGCTGCCTTCTGCCACACCACCATGCCTGGGAGCTAGTTGATTATGGACTGAAACTTCTAAAAAGTGTGAGCTGAAATAAATCTTTTCCCCTTTAACTTTGGCTGTCAGATATTTTTTCTTAGTAATGAGAAAAGTAAGACAACCTGTGAGATCATTACTCACTTAAAGCCTTTTGTCCTTGATCGTTTCTCTCACTCTCCACACACACATACTAAATAGAAGCTAGGAAAGGCTTTCCCCTAGGTGATGAAACATTCAAATGATCCATCAACAGTCCTTCCACGTAGGAAGTTATCTGCTATATTAGAAACCTTGACCCAAGGTCAAGACAGAATTCAATAGCAATGGTACTAAAATACACTGAGGAGATAGGTCAACCACTTCCATGATTTGTTTAGTTATCAGGATCCTTAGAAAGAAAGGCAAATAATTAAGCACATTGGCCTCCAGAAGTAAGTCAGCTCACAACCATGCCTGGGCTGATGTAGACACAACTGGTATGAGACCTGCTTTTGCTTAGGCACACACACAGTATCAAGGAATCTAACTGCTCTTGCAATTGATTTGACACTTTCATGGTGATTCCTTCAGCTACACTACTTTAACTTACTTTCCCCATAAAACTGTCCCTGGAAACCAAGAATCAGTCTCTAGGCTTGACTTTAGTCTAGAAAAGATGACTAGGTGTATGTGACGTTTCCTTTCTTTCTCTCAAATAATACAAAATGTGTATATTATGTTTCTATGACATGAATTTGGAAAACAAGGCACACATGATTGTTCTTCACATGGCCATATACAACAGGTGAAAATGATGGCTAGTCATGTACACACATGGCTGAAAATAATTACTGAGAGAAAAATCTGCTATGCTGGATACACAAACCCTATACTTGAAACCAATGTTATCCTTATGAAAGCCACGTATTTTTCACACCTTTGCAATCAAGATTCATATTTAGTGCAATATGTAAAGTTATATCCTATTTCTGAGAGTTCCTGAGTAGAATGACCTGCACATACACTTTCCCTTGCTATAAGTGCAAAGCCAATTATACTATGTCTTGGAAGTTTTTCTTCATCCTGTTGGCTTCTGATGACCTCACCCCATCATATACCAGCTGTTAAGTTTGCAGCTACTATTTATAATTCTCAGAGTACAAATTCATATGGGCAGAGATGTGGTGGAAATTTGAATGTTGCTGCACTAACTTTTTAACATGGCTGACCCTGCACTGGTGGGTCTTAATGTATTTCAGATGTGAACATAACTAGATCCTGTGGCAGAATGATACATGAGCTATGTTTGCTTCATGCTTCACAGAAGTGCAGTGCTATCTCTGTATAGCCATTTATAATCATTTGCCTGTTTTCTAAGGTAGATACTTCAGCAAACACAACCATTAGCCTCACCACTGTCTATGTACATCTCCCTAGAACCAAATGTAATTTTAAAATTACTAAGCCTAAGAATTTCACCGTCTATTTACATCTCCCTAGAACCAAATGTTATTTTAAAATTACTAAGTCTAAGAATTTCCCACAGAGCAAGAGATATGGTCTGCCATTACCCTCCTTTATGAAATCACAAAGTTACTTCATATCATGGATTAACAATATAAATATCTCTTGATGTCACCTAGTGATAAACAATTATTTATACAAACTATCATCAACTGCAGTGATCTCAGAATCTTGTAGACCTTGTCAGCACAGCAAAACTGATGTTAGAGTTCAAATCTCTTGATAGTAGAAAAAATATGCACTATCAATACCAAATCAGAGTAGCCTTGTTTCCCCACTTCTCATGGGTATCAATCCATGCATCAGAGGTTGGGTCTGCCATACTCACTATGGTGCAACCTCAAATTGCAAGGCAATCCCAGGAAAATACAGATGTCAGTAATCTCTGGTGGTAGATTCAGATCAATACTTATCAAAAGAAATATGAGGGTAAAAGACCATAAAAAACATTTTTCTTCTTTATGTGGAAACAGGATAAGAAGAGTCTTGAAAGTCAATGACTTTTATCCAGTCCTTCCTAACAGGAAAATCTTTATGAGTACCTCTTTTTTGGCTTAAAAAATCTCTCTAGCAGGGCCTCCAAGTGTAAAAAGCCTGTTTTAGGATTTAGGTTTCAGCAGCAACTTCTTTAAAAGTTATAATCAACGTAACAATAGACTTTTAAAACTCTCATTCTTTGACCATGAAAAGGTCATCATCATTTTTGCTAAAGGAAGATCATCAGAAGCCATAATAATGAAGGTTCTTCATCATCCTTGATGAGTGAAGGAAGATTGCTCATGTTAATAATATTCTTGCTAGAGGCCACTTTAAATTAAATTGGTTCAAAGTCTATGTGTCCTATTGCATCCCCAAACCTTTTTAATTTTTTTTAAATTTTGAGATAGTCTCACTGTCACTAAGTTACTAAGTTGCCCTAGCTGGACTCAAGTTTGTAATCCTCCTGCCTCAGGCATTCACAGCTAAGACACAATGTTTCATGGGGGCACTCATCTCTTTTGAAAGGGCTGGGGAGCAGGGGTAGCGAACAAGGATAGCACTTGTTTGAAACAAAATCATTGTCTTCCACTTCATAACAGCTATCATTTTTAAGGAATCAACTAGTATAAGGCATTGAACTAAGAATGTGGTGTATTATTTGATCCTTAGAACTACTGTACAAGGTTAGTTTTACATGATGAATGAGAAAAATGCAATACAGAGGGCTGAGTGAGGGGTTTTGCTTATGCTCACAGAGTTGAGAAGTAACAGGTCTGGATTTCAACTCAAATATATCTGACTGACACCAACTAATACATCGTTACTCCCATATTTAGCTTTTCACTTCATACCTTAATATTACTGGGTAAATGCAGATCTTAATAACTTCACTTTAAAGACAAAAATATTAAGGCAAAGCATAAAAGAGACAAATACTATTCAAAAAAGCCTAAAATATTTTCCCATCCACATAGCACAGGCTTTAAAAAGGTGAAAATGAAATACAGAATTAGCTTCCTTCAGTATGCCACTGCCTTAGAACAATCTTCATTCAGTGGTATCAGTCTCAGCACCATACTATTGTACAGGAAGATGATCCCACCAGATATGGCAATACTATATTGTTGCAGAGAAGGGGAACATAGTTCTGAGGTGTACCTGTCGAAACATTGTAGTAAGCAGGAAGACATCTGTGTTCTAACCCATGCCATACACTTTGTTTTCAATAAACAAATTCCTTTTTGTATTCATGTCATATTAATTTGTAAGCTATGCAAAGTGCTGTACAGAATTTGTAATGTGTTTAAATGTCTTTAGCCTAGAATTCTAAAGTGTTTCCTAGATATCCTACTTTGAGAAATACCCTTACTTATAAATGGATAAGCATTACCTTAATTACCTTGCATAGATAGGAATAAAAGCAACCACTAGACTGGTGTGTTTTTTAACCCTTTAAGAACTTTTGAGAATTCTGATCTCAGGAAATCTCAAACCACTTATTTCATAAATCATTATAATTATTTTAAAGTTATTTTAATTTTTAAAATATTCATTACAATTATTTTAAAACTATACCTCAATTCTTAGTCTGTGGGTTTGGTTAACTTTAAAAGACATAATACTTAAATGAAGGCAGGAGGTTCACATTATCCTACTTTGTTTAGGGAAGTTAGATCATTTCTGGGCTCTAACAGTCTGCTTTGGAAACACTGTATCAGCTAGCCTGAGGTAGGTTAGGAATTGTTTTTATACTCAGGAGCTATAAACTTGAATGTTGAGTCTTATCCTTAGATGTTAAGTGCCCTTTAACTTTATTTTTCTCATCTGCATAGTGGGGATGAAATTAATATGGTTAATCATAAAGAGTTGGTTTGAGAATCCAAGAACATAGTACATAGGAAATGTAGAAAAACTTTGTAAGATTGTAGAGTATAATACAAAAATCAAATGGCAGTCTGGAAATACCATTATATTTCATGGCTATCACATGTCTGATTAGGACATGTCTCTGAAGGTTCATTCTTCAATATTGCAAGCATATAGAGAAAGCTGATTCAGAGTAGTGGTCCCTACATGCATGATAAGGTCTGCCAAATAGAACTATATTAGTAGCAAAACTAAGATCAAAAGAGTCTCTTGAATTCTAAGGATTTAATAAGATGGTGCTTTGTGTAACACTGATCCTATATGAAATGCATGGAGGAATTGGTTCCCTTCTCAAACTTCATCTCAGATCTCTGAAAGTCAACCAGCATCTGACATTCTCACATCACAGAAAGCTGCGGCATAGATATAGAGGGTCCAGAAATGAAACAAAAGCATCTCAGATCCTGGCACGGCACCAAGAATCCAGACAGAGTACAAGAAAGTAAAAAAGTTAAGTTACAAAGTAGAGAAAATGAGAAACGGCCATTTCTATGCTATGTTCTCTGGCTTTATATACTCTGATTTCCAAAAACCTGCATCTGAACCTTGAGTGACTTTGCTCCTCATCATTTTGTTTGCCTAGAATTCCATTCTCATCACCTCTCAGCCTCTCCTTTCAAATAAAAACTCTGAAATGTACTTTTATTCATCTCTAAACTCACATCTGCCCCATCCTGCTAATTCCCAATCAATTTGTATCTCTTTTGAACTTGTTTTTCTAGGCTCATTTGTTGTTTGTCAACCTCATTGTTTGTCTAATTTCATTTTTCTTTTTAAGATTACAGTTATTTGTATACTTGTCCTATTTTCTTTACTTGGCTGTACTTGACTTCAGGTAAGTTATAGTTACTGGCACAGTTTCTGTATTAGTTACTTTTCCTGCTGTCAGGGCAAAATGCCTAACACCCACAAGTTAAATGAAGAAAACTTTGTTTTAGCTCACAGATTGTAAAGGTTTCAAGGCAGGGGAGCATGGCAGAGGGGCATCACAGAAGAGAAACAGTTCATAGCATTGCAGACAATAAGCAAGGGACCATCAAAGGATGAGAGAGAGATACAAACTTTTAGGTTGCACTCACAGAGACCAACTTCTTACTACCAGGCTTCACCTTCCAACATCACACCCAGTTATAAACCCATCAGTGGACTAATCCAAGTATCACACACCCATGATCCCGTCATCTCTCCAAAGCTCTGACTATGAACACATAACTCTTGAGGGCACATCTAGATATAAACCATAATAATGTCCCACATGGAGTAGTATTCAATACATGATTTTAAATCATTATTGGTTGCAGTAAGTATACTACAGTCATCTCTCATCGAAATTTCTGCAACAACCTAGCTAATTTCCCTCTTTCTTTTATTCTCCTATAATCTATCTTGTAAAGCATCACAATATATATCATAGAAACAGTACTTTTGGCCAGGGATTTAGCTCAGTGGCACAAGCATGTGCCTTGCAAGCGCTAGGTTGTAAGTTTGATCCCTGATACAAAAAAAAAAGAGAAAGAAACAGTACGTTTGTTATGTTGTTCTACTTAAAACCTTAAATAATATCTACATAGAATAAGTTCCAAATTCCTTTACCTTTCTCTCAAAGATATTTTTATCAATTAAATGCAGTTTCCGTTGCTGTCAATTCTTTGCATATATTACTCCCTTATAGTAGAAAGATTTTTCCTCTACCCACAGAACTAAATTCATCTTCATCAGGAAGTCTGTCCTAACTACTACATCATTTATTGTTGTCTTTTATAATTCTACACTATTATTCTCAGTACTTCTTATGCTGTAACCAAATCATATCTTTTTAGTATTGATAAGACTCTGGCTCCAGTGTACATGCTTTTTCTTCCAAATTAGATTGCAGACTTCATATCTACATTATTTTTCACACAAAAACTATCAAAAAGTTAGGTGCCTATGCTGACCTTTACTTATTGTTTTATCTTGATTGTAATCTAGATGTCCCCCCCAAAAGCCTTGTGTGCCTGTAGGATTTTGGTAAAGTGATTGGCATATGGGGGCTTATAGCTGACTTCTTTTTTTATTTAAAGAGAAAAAAACAGGAAAAAGGTAGAAATATTACAGAATTTCAAGAAAGGAAGATAATCAGTAAGAAATCACTAGTTGATATGTTACATATTGTTCGTGTAGAAATAGTTATTGAAGTTACAGAATTAAAGCACACAAAGTGGACACTCAAGCAGTGAGACTGCAAACAGCTCTGTTCAACAATCCAACAACAACCTCGAAATATGATCATCAATCCCACACATCTAAACATACATGCAGCTATATCTTTTATAGCGCTTCCTATTTCCTCTTTTTTCACAATAGCAATTATACATTTTTAAAATTTTATTTAAAGAGAAGAAAAAAAAGCAAAACAGAAAAAAGGGTAGCAACAATACAGAATTCTAAAAGAAAGAAAGAAAAGGGAGAATGAGAAAAAGCCCCACTAAGAAATCAGTAATTTGTAAATTACACACTGTCATGCTGGATGTAGTTGTTCAAGTTACAAAGTTAAAGGGTACATAGTAAATATTCAAACAGTCAGAATACAAACAGTTCTGCTCAAAGATCCAACAAAGATTCAGCAATATGGTCATCTATTTTACACACTCAAACATACATGCAGTTATATCACTTAGAGCACTTTCTTTTCCTCTCTTTTTTACAATAGCAATTACAAATTTTGCTTTTATTACACTTGTAGTTCTTATTTACTTTTTACATTAGAGACACAATATGATATTTATAAATATGATTCTTATTTATTTCACTAATGAGGATAGTCTCAAGTTGTCTCCATTTGCCTATGAATGCCTCAACGTCATCCTTTTTTATAGTTGAGTAATATTCCATTGTATAAAAATGCCACATCTTTTTCATCCACTCTGCACTTGATGGGCATCATGGTTGTTTCCAGGATTTAGCTATCACAAATTGTGTGGCTATGAACATGGGTATACATATAAAACTGGGATATGAACTTTTCAGTTCTTTGGGGAAAATACCCAGCAGGGGGAAAGCTGGATTGAATGTGGCTTCCAATCCTAGTCTTCTGAGGATTCCCCATATGGATTTCCATAATGGTTGCACCAGTCTACATTCCCACCAACAGTGGAGCAGTGTTCCTTTTTCCCCGCAGCCTCACCAACATTTCTTATCAGCTAATTTCTTGATGGCAGTTATTCCTTCCGGAGTGAGGTGGAATCTCAATGCTGTTTTAATTTGCATTTCTCGAATGACCAGTGATGGTGAACATTTTTTCATGTATTTATTTTCCATTTGTATATCTTTCTCTGAGAACTGTGTGTTCATCTCAGATGCCCATTTTTGGAGAGAGTCTTTGAATTTGGGGGGCTTGATGTTTTTCAATTCTTTATGTATTCTGGACACAAGCCCTTTGTCTGAGGGGTTGCTGGCTAAAATTCTTTCCCACTCTGTGGGTTTTCTTTTCACTCTGTTGGTGATTTCCTTTGAAGTGCAGAGACTTTTCAATACTGTGAGATCCCAGTTGTTGATTCTTTGAAGTGTTTCCCATGCAGTTTGCAATTTGTTCATGAATTCTCTGCCTACCCCTACGTCTCCAAGACTTCTACCTACCTTGTCTTCCCGTAGATTTCATGTTTCTGTTTTAATATTGAGGTCTTTGGTCCATTTAGACTTTAGTTTTGTGCATGGTGATATGCATGGATCTAGTTTCAGTCTTCGGGATGTAGAGAGCCAATTTTTCCAACACCATTTATTAAAGAGACTATAATTCTTCCAGTGCACATATTTAGTCCCTTTGTCAAATATCAGGTGGCTGAGTGTCTTTGTAGTTGTGCTTACATCTTCTAATCTGTTCCATTGATCCTCAGGTATATTTCTTAGCCACCACCAAGCTGATTTTATCACTGTGGCTTTATAGTACTTTTTCAAGTCAGGAATTGAGATGCCTCCTGCCTTGCTTTTGTTGTCTAGAATTGCCTTTGCTATTCTAGGTTTCTTCTGTTTTCAAATGAATTTTAGCCATGTTTTATATAGATCTGTGAGGTATGTCAATGGTATTTTGATTGGGATTGTGTTAAATCTGTATAACAGTTTTGGGAGTGTGGCCATTTTCACAATGTTGGTTCTTCCTAACCAAGAGCAAGGAATGTCCTTCCATTTTCTAATATCCTCTTCAATCTCCTTTTTCAGCATAGTATGATTTTCAGCATATAGGACTTTTACATTTTTAATTAGGTTGATTCCTAACTATGTGATTTTTTTAGATGCTATTGTGAAAGGTGATATTTCCAGAATTCCTCTCTCAGTGAGTTCTTTGTGTACAGGAATGCTATTGATTTTTGAGCATTGACTTTGTATCCAGCTACACTGATGAACTTGTTTATTACCTCTAGTAGTCTTTTAATGGAGTTTTTTGGTTCTTCTACGTAGAGTGTCATGTCATCTGCAAATAGTGATAATTTAACTTCTTCCTTTCCTATCTTTACTCTTTTATTTCTCTCTCTTGTCTGATTGCCCTGGCTAGTGTTTCCAGAACTATGTTGAAAAGGAGTGGTGATAGTGGACATCCTTGTCATGTTCCTGATTTTAAAGTGAAAGCTTTCAGTTCTTGTCTGCTTAGTATAATGTTGGCTGTTGGTTTGTCATAGATGGCCTTTATAAGGTTGAGGTATACGCTGTGTATTCTGAGTTTCTGAAGGGTTTTTATCATGAACATGTGTTGGACTTTTTCAAAAGCTTTTTCTGCATCTATTGAGATGACCCTGTGGTTTTTGTTCTTGGCTCTGTTGATGTGGTCTATATGATTTATTGATTTGCATATGTTAAACCATCCCTGCATTGCTGGAATGAACCCCACTTGGTCATGATGTATAATCTTCTTGATGATATGTTGCATTCTATTTGCCAGTATTTTGTTTAGAATCTTTGCATCAATATTCATTAGTGAGATTGGCCTATAGTTCTCCTTTTTGGTTGCATATTTTTCTGGTTTTGGTATCAAATTAATACTTGCCTCCAGGAATGATTTAGGGAGGACTGATTTTTTCTCAATTTCATTGAAGAGTTTAAGGAGTACGGGCATCAAATCTCTAAATTTCTTGTAGAATTCAGCTGTGAATCCATCAGGACCTGGACTTTTCTTTGTTGGTATGTTTTTAATTACATTTTCAATTTCAATAGGTGATATTGGGTTGTTCAAAATTGCTCTATCTTCTTGGTTGAGCTTTGGTAGTTCATATGTTTCTAGAAGTCTATCCATTTCCTCTGTGTTTTCCACTCTATGTGAGTAGAGATTTTCAAAGTTCATGATCTTTTGAATTCATGATCTTTTGAATTTCCATAGGATCTGTAGTAATTTCTCCCTTTTCAGTTCTTATTGCATGAATTTGGGTTTTTTCTTTCTTTCTCTTGATAATTTTAGCTAGGGGTTTGTCAATTTTGTTTCTTCTCTCATAAGACCAGTTTGTTGATTCATTAATTCTTTGTATTGTTTTTTTAGTTTCAATTGCATTGTTTTCTGCTCTAATCTTCACAATTTTCTCTCTTCTATTAGCTTTGGGTTTAGCTTGCTCTTTTTTTTCTACATGCTTGAGATGGAGCATTAGTTTATTTATTTGTGCTCATTTGTTTTCTTGATATGACAATTTATTGGTATATGTTTCCCTCTTAAGACTGCTTTCATTGCATCCCACAGATTACAGTATGTTGTTTCTATATTTTCATTGAACTGTAGGTATTGTTTTATTTCTTCTTTAATTTCATCTGTAGCCCACTGGTTGTTCAAAAGTGTGTTATTTAATTTCCATGCATTTATGCAGGTTTTACCATTTCTTTTGCCATTAATTTCCATTTTCAGTGCACTATGGTCAGATATTATGCATGGTAAGATTTCAGTACCTTTGCATTTACTTAAGAATGTTTTATGGGATAATATATGGTCTATTTTGGAGAATGTCCCATGTGCAGCTGAGAAGAATGTGCATTCTGATGTGGTTGGGTACAACACTCTGTAAACATCTACTAAGTCTATTTGCTCACAGGTATGATTCAGTTCTGTTATTTCTTTGTTAACTTTTTGTCTAGTTGTTCTATCTCTTTGTGACAATGGGCTGTTAAGAACCTCTGTTATAATTATGTTCTTGTGTATTTGGTTTTTCATGTCCATTAGTATCTATTTTATGTAGCAGGGTGCTCCTATATTTGGTGCATATATGTTTATAACTGTTAGTTCTTCCTCTTGAACTTTACCACTAACCAGTATGTATTGACCTTCTCTGTCTCTTTTAATCATTTTAGGTTTAAGTTCACATTGTCTGCAAATAGAATAGCTACCCCTGCTTTTTTCTGTGTTCCTGTTGTATGGAATACTGTTTTCCATCCTTTGACATTTAATCTATGAGTTTCCTTTTGGGTCAGATGTGTTTCTTGTATACAGCATATTGTGGGGTCCTTTTTCTTGATCCATTCTGTCAATCTATTTCTTTTTATAGGTGAATTGAGATCATTTATACTTATGGATAGTACTGATATGTACTGGCTTGACTTTGCCATATTATGTTCCAGTTGTTTGTTTCTGCTTTTCCTCTTATTTAATTTCTTATCTTACCTGGTGGTTTCTTTCTTTTGTTGTTTTGGGGATTGTGGTCATTTTTAATCTCTGTCTAGTATGTCTTTCAGTATTCATTCTATGGTTTGTTTGGTGAACATGAATTTGTTTAGCTGTTCTTTGTCATGGAAGTATCTTGTTTCTCCATTAAATTTGAATGAAAGTTTTGCTGGGTACATCAGTCTTGGTTGAAGGTTGTTTTCTTTCAGGGCTTGACATACCTCACTCCAAGATCTTCTTAACTTGGTGGTTTGTGCTGAAAAGTCTGCCCTGAATCTAATGGGCTTTCCTTGATAGGTGAGTTGTGTCTTTTCTCTGACAGCTTTTAATATTCTGTTTTTATGCTGCATGTCTGAGATCTTAATTATTATGTGCCTGAGTGTGCATTTATGTTGATTGTGACTGTTTGGTGTTCTATATGCCTCACTTATCTGCATATCAGATTCTTTCCCCATGTTTGGGAAATTTTCTGCTATTATTTCTGTAAACACGTTAAGTATGTCATTTGCCTGGACTCCTGTATCTTCACTAATGCCCATTAATCTTATATTGTTGCTCTTGGCATCATCATGAAGCTTCTGGATTGTCATTTCATGCTGCTTTGTTATTTTTAAAAGTTCTATCCTTTCCTGATCACTAAATGTGATCCTGTCCTCAAGGTCTGAAATCGTATCCTCAGCTTCCTTTAGGTCGTTTTGCACACTTTCAATAGAATTTTTTTTTCTTGGATGTCTCTTTGAGATTGTTTCATGAATTCTGCTTGTTTTCTATATTGTTCATTCAAAGTTTCCATCAGTTTCCCATGTTCATATACTTTTTTCTCTGGTTCTTCTTTAGCTGCATTCAACAACTCCTTACTAAAGTTGTTATTTCTATCTTTACATGGGAGAGTACTTCCAATTTGATTTCCTTTATAGCCTGATGCAGCCATTTTTTTTTCACTCACTATCTTTTCAGAGATTCCTGATGTGTTACTTTTGCATCCTCTGTTTCAATGTCTCCTATACTTGCTTCTAGTGAACTATATGCTTGAAACTGCATTTTGCTTTTTTGTTTTGTCATTTTCACTCTGCCTGGTGTTTTCTATATGTAGGAGGTTATCCCACACACTCTTTTCAGACACACCAAAGTCTTACAGTTAGTTGGAGGGGATTTTACTACTGGCCCTATTTATCCCCTGTACGCCTCTATTTTTGAGGGATACTCACCACATGGATACAGTCAATCCACTGTAGTCCAAGATTCACCACCTGGGAGCAAAGTTCCAAATTTTCTCACACTAACTGGAGCCCACTGAGATCTTCTGATGTTCCCAGTGGCAGGGCACACCCACAGTGGAGGTTCCGGGCAGCCTTCCCCTGAGACGGGCTTGCACTGAGTTCTGGTTGCAGGGCCTGCCCACGTTGGAGGTTCTGGGCATCCTACCCCTGAGGCAGGCTTCCGCTGAGTTCTGGGTGGCAGCGACTGCCCATGGTGGAGGTTTCGGGCAGCCTACTCCTGAGGCGGGCTTCAGCTGAGTTCCTGGTGGCAGGGCAGGCCCATGGTGGTGGTTCTGGGTAGCCTACCCCTGAGGTGGGCTTTGCTGAGTTCCTGGTAACAGAGTGGGCCCACGGTGGAGATTCTGGGCCTATATTTGACTTCTTGACAGGAGGTAGGGTCTATTTTGAAGAGGGTCACTGAAAGCGTGGCCTGGAAGGGTTTGTTTCCCTCCTCAGCTCCTCCCATGACTCTGTCTGCTTCCTGTTTGCCATGTCATGAATAGCTTTTTGCTGCCATTTGATTTTGCCATGTTGTCCTGTTTTGGAACCAGTGGATTATGGAATGAAACCTGTATAAACTGAGCCAAAATAAGCCTCTCCTTCTTTTAGCTGCAGGTATTAAATCTTGTGTCCCAGCAATAAGGAAAGTAAATATGAAACTTTTAAATGTTTATCAGTTTATCCCCTGATTATTTTATCTGTAGTCATTTCAAGAAGTTTATTAAATTGGTATTTAAGACAAAATTTACCACTTTTCTTTAAGAAAATCTCCACTTTCCCTAAACATTTCCAGAGCAAATTTTGTAATACACTAAGTATATCTTATCTTGCTACATTCAGAATTGTTTTAATATCTGTCTCTACTTTTTTGTTCTTAACTCAATATTTATTAAGTGCCTATCATGTGTGAGAAATTTTAAAGCAGAATATTTCATACAGAGAATAATATATTTTCCTTACTGTAATATAGCCATAGGGTCCTATGATTTTCTTATTATTCTATGCATTTTCTATTAACAACTGGATAAAAATTAACCTCATTTAGTAGTTTCCCTACAAATGGTAATTTCCTGGGCTTACAAATAAGGACTTGGATTTTGTTACTATTATCTTTAAATATTAAATGTCCATCAAAGATTCATGGATTTAGGGTGCTAATCTAGTCAGTGGATCAATATGTTGATGAGTTCATAGCTGAATGTGTTATTGGGAGCTGGAGCCAGGTTGGAGTAGCTAAATCACTGGGGGAAATACCTTTGGAGGGTATGTCTTCTCCCTGGCTCTTCCTTGTTTGCTGTGCTACCTGTCTGCCTTGAAGTGAGTAGCTTTCTCCTATCACACACTTTCATCATGATGTTTCTCACTTGGAGCCAGATGAACTTGGATTTAAACCACTGAAACTATGAGTTCAAATAAGTTTTTTTTCCTTTAATCTAGATATTTTAATCAGGTATTTTGTCCCCAAAATAGAAAAAAGACTAATGCAGCTACCCACAATCTATTTGATCATGATATATCAACAATATTCCCTTTTCTTTCCAAACCATTCAGAAAATTTTTATCAACAAAGGAAAATTAGCCAAGAGGGAAGAAATAAAAACAAAATAGGGTCAATTCTTTAAAAATTTTTAAAAAACTAACACATTCTCTTCTCTCTCCTCCAATGTTGCAACCTCTAATCCAAGTATTTTATTACCTGTCCATTTCTCCATGCACTGTTTGCCCATAAAATTATCCCTCCCCTCATCTGATTCTATTGATTCAGTTTTATTGTTTTCAATACAGGTGGAGGGGAGGCATACACACATTTCCACCACCACTGTTGATTTTTTCCACAAATTAAAAATTTTATATTAAAGAGAAAAAACAAAAACAAAAAACAAACAAAGGAAACCAAGAACAATACCAAAAAATCCAAGACAATAGCAATATAGTAGCACTCCATTGTATAAAAATACCACTTTTTTTACCAATTCCTCAGTGGATGGGCATTTAAGTTGTTTCCAAGATATCTGGCTACTACAAATTGTGCCGCTATACACATGGGTGCACATATATGACTGTGGTATGATGCTTTCAATTCTTCTGGAAAAATAGCCAGAAGGGGAACAAGTGGGCTGAATGGGATATTTAATCCTAGTTTTTTGCAGAATCTCCGCTCTGATTTCCAGAGTAGCTACACCAGTCTACATTCCTGCCAACAATGTACTTTCATGGGAAAATGTGTGCACTTTGGTCCTGAACCCTTAACTTTTAGCCTCTGCTCAATCACTTTCTTGAGTTTTAGCCTCACAACACCTCAAACTCAAATTGTCCCAAACTGAAGTTATGATTTTTCTCTTACTGTTATTTAACTCTTCTCTTGCTTCTGTGTTCTTTATAAAATTTATAACTTCAGGCTAGAAAATTCAAAGTCATCTTCCATTCTTCTCTCTCCCCCAAATATTCACATCAAATGAGCTACAAATCATTCTTGTTACCACCTCTTCTAACTACTTCCCATGCTTGTTATCTTAGATTCAGGTCTCTAGTGACTCTTATTTAGATTGTTGTTCCTTTCTTCAGAATATTTCTATCTAATTTTATATATATATATATAAATATATATATATCTTAAGAATCATATATTATATAAGAATCTTATATATTAAGAATTTCTCTTACATCCAAAGCTAATCATTATACACTTACTAAAAATTATTTCAAGATTCTCTACTGCTTATGGAACAGAACACATATTCCTTTACTTGGAATTCAAAGCCCCTGCCCCATAATTTAACTCCTCTCTAACATTTCCAGCTTTTTTCCTGATGCTCTGGAAGTTCTACCCAAGTAAGTCTTTGTGGACTTTTAAAGCACCACCCTTTCTACCTCCACCATGTCTACACTTAAAATATTCTCTGCCTTGTGGGTCTCTTTTGTCATTTTTTTCCATCAAAGTCCTACCTAATCTTCAGGCACAGTTCAGATTTCACTTCTTTCAGACAGTCTGCCACAACTGAATGGTTTCTAGCTTTACATTATTCTTCATCATCAGTAAGTCCCTAGTAAAGTTTATTCAATAAAGCTCACAGCAGTCCATGTAAACTTTAAAGAGCTCACTACCTGTAAGAGGGAGACAGGCTGACAATAGGATAGAAAGGAGAGCTATGCAAGTTGTAGGAACTGGAGAAATAGCCAGAACCTCCTCTTTCATATGATTTAATTTCTCTCCTCTGTCTCTTGACCTCTAGCTTTATTTTGTGATTCTGAAATCAGGCAAAACTTTATTCTATAAAATAGAATGTAGTGTTCCCCTAAATATTTATGTATGTATGTACATGACTATCTATCTGGTTTTTCAGCAATTAAAGTATATTTATAAACTTTGGTATGTCCCAGGGAATGAATGTAACAGTATGGATCCATGGCTATACATCTGCTTATATTAGAGGATCTTTAAATTCCTGTTTCAAATCTTTGTTACAGGTTTCTATTTTAAAATTATGCTTAGATTAAATGTGATATAGAATTGAATAAGTTATTTAGGAAGTCAATTATCAGCATATGGTTTATTGGATTCTGGGGAGTCATTAAGGAAGACATTATATTTAAATTTAAGGTACTGACTGGAGAAGACAAGATGGCTGATCAGTGAGCAACAGAATACAAAGCCTCCCAGGAGAAACAATTCATATGCCAGAATAAAACACCCTGGAGAGGGGATTTAGCTCAATGCCTGGAAGCACGAGGTTGTGAGTTCGATCTCTGGTACAAAAAAAAAAAAAAAAAAAAAAAAAAACCACCCTGGAGAGACCCAGACAGAGGGAGATGGATCCTCTTGACACAGGAAGAAATTAAAACTTTAAAAAGCTTGTCAAATACTTCAGAACTACAACTGAAACAGCTAAAAACTAAAGGGACACAGTGTTTTCACGATGACCCACCAAGATTGCACCAGCTTGAGTCCGCACCAGCAGGCAGAGCCGCCCAAACTCGTTTCCACCACCACTCACAGGAAGAATGGCAGAGCTGAAGTCGGGGGTTGGTGAGCCCAACAGAGAGTGGAGGGTGGAGAGCGGAGCAGGTGGAGGAAACTTCATTGATCCACAGTCAGTACTGGGAGTGAGACCCCCCCAAACGGGAAGGGTGTGACCAGGCGGCCAACATGTTGGAATTGGGCAGGAGGAGCCTGAACTGGGAGTGACAGTGACTTTGGTTGGTTTCTCCCTCCACAGAGCAGATTCATGTGATTGGCTTGGACTGGGCTGCGCCCCTGGCTGGGACCCAATGAGCCGTCCCAAATTGATTCCCTGCACCTAGCATGCACTGACTGGGTGATTGCCCCTGAAGTTTGGCTGGCCCAGTGGGGAGGGGCAGGCATAAGCAGCTTGCTTACACCTCAGTGACAAGAGCAGGCAGGAGAGGGCAGAATTGCCTTGCCAGTGTGCATCGGAGGAAATGTAGCCAACAGGGAAGGGGCTAGGACTGCACTGTAACCCGTGTGGAGGAAGACAGGGCCATGACAGGAGAGAGAGGCAAGAGGAGGGGAGCCCAGAACTGTGAGAGCACTGATCCAGGAGAAGGAAAAACAAGGTAGCCTGAGGGTGGCCAACATGCAACATCAGACATGGCTTCAATGGACATTAAGAGATATCTTCAGGACAGGACCTTGTAGACGAGCTCAAATCTGAAACATTAAATCAGGTAAAGCAGGATATGAGTAGAGTAATAAAAGAAATGATCTCAGGAAGCATCTCTCAGGATGATACAGATGAAAGAAGGGAGGAACACAAAAAAGGAGAGAAACATTCAATAAAGAATATAAAGAAAATATAGAATACATGAAGCAGGTTCAAAGAGACTACCAGGAAATTAAAAACTCCATTGAAAGCTGGCAAAATGCCTTAAAAGAAACTAAGGATAGATTATCAAAACTTGAAGATAAATTTGCAATGTGTGATCATGAAAGGAAAGATCTCTTAAAAATCACAAGGAAACAAGCAGTAACAATACAAAGGCTAGAATATGACAAGATAATCTACAATTTAAGAATAAGAAATGTGAACAAAGAAGCAGGAATCCATACAGGTAAATTACAAAGGCTATTTACAGAAATAATTAAGGAAAACTTCCCAAACATGGGAGAAGAAAATGACATTCAGTTGTGTGAGGCATACAGAACTCCAGCCACCTACCACCAAAACAGAGCTACACCCAGACATATAATAATCAAGATACCAAAACTTCAGTATAAAAACAGAATATTAAAAGCTGTCAGAGAAAAGAAACAGATTACCTATAAAGGTAAGCCCATCAGAATCATGGCTGTCTTCTCGACACAGACCATCAGATCAAGAAGAGCTTGGAGTGAAGTCTTCCAAGTCCTGAAGGAAGGTGGACTCCAGCCCAGATTGAAGTACCCTGCAAAAATGTCACTAGAAATTAATGGTTCCATGACAAAGAGGAACTGGGGGAGTTTGTGACCACCAATCCAAACCTGCAGAGAATGCTGAAAGACATTCTAGAGAGAGAGAAAAAAATACCAGGATTTTAGGAACATTGGCAGAAAGGCCTCAATGAGTGGGGCAGGCAGTAGAATGAAGGAGAAAAGTAGACAAAGGCAGGAAAATAGCATAGCAGAAATGAGGTAGAGAAGGATAACTAGAAACTATAATATAGATTTCCTTGATATGCTATACTGTTAATAGTGTACCAGGATTTAAAACACACGTTACTCACACTACTCTGCTTAGATGAGTAAAAGGCTTTTACTCTGCTTTACAAAGAGTAAAAGGCTTTTATTTAGCTCGAGAGAAAAATTGTTCATTCAGACTGAAAACAAGATGGGTTATCTGCTGTCTAAAGAGAGACTTTATATTTCCTGACAGGGTATTTTCAAGTTCAGGGTGCTAACCTGATCAAAATCATTTGTGAAACAAATTGAAGCTTTTTCTGTGATTGGTAGAAAGCTATTTTGGATACAACTCGGACTGCCAAAGGAACATCAAAGCTTAGCTGTTCTTATTGTTTGTGAGAAAGGAAAAACTTGGAATAGTCCTACTGACACTTAGCTCTAAATTCAAGTGCCAGCTATAAAAGAAATTTGACACCAAGGTAATGAGTTAAGAGCTTTTTAATTAAACTAAAAATAATGCCATAAATAGACCAATGCTTGATTAACAGTTAAGATTAGTGAAAAGGGTACCAAACAGTACCTAGTTATTTGGTTAAAATCACTCTTTATATAATCTACTGAAGTACAATATTCTTGCTCTGCTATGTTTTGATATACTTTTTAAAAATTTGTTTGATTTATCTTAATAACTGAGTAGATATCATTGTTCTCCTTTTATCAAAATTAACTGTCTTTATGAGTGAAGAGTAATTCAAGACCACATGCTCAGTATAGATCTGTTCTAAGTATAAGGTGTGTCATTAGAGCAGGAAAAATTTATAACCCTCTTGAGAGATATAAAACATCTCTGACTGCCATTGCCTACTAATAAAACATCTGAATTCCAAGTTCATTTTATGAGAAATGAGTATACTAAAACTGATCTGCATACTTAGACATAGAGTGTTGATAGCAAATATCATGGTACATATACAAGTGATATTTAAATAAACTATTTTTTCTGCTTCTAATTTTTTGCAATGTTTCTTATTTTTAAGCTATGTGGTTAAAATATAATTTCTGAGGGGGTATGTAAGGGCCAGTAACGGGGGAGATGTTGATTAAAGTATTTTATATGCATGTTTGAAAATACCACATTGAAGCAAATAAAAATAAAATCTTATTTCTGTGAAAAATGTTTAGGGGATAGATAAGCCAACTACCTTAATCTGATCATTATAGCATTGTATATAGGGATTGTAAATATGTACTTAATTGTCTGTCAATTAAAGATAAAATAAAATCTACTTTTTCGTGTAGGCTATATGATATTCTCTTATGTTAGTCCCTCTACCATTTATTGTATGGCAGGCAATATACACTCCCTATGAACATTGTTCTTACAGGCTGATAGGATACTCAAGCTGATGATGTTCATAGATGGCAAATGAGAAGCAGAATCTAGGAACCCAGCTCAGGAACCCAGAGAAAGAGTATCTGGGATGTTGGGGAAACCTTTCTAGAGTACTACATGAATCAGTGGCATATAATTGGCTTCATTTAAGAGACGCAAAATCCAAGCCATTGAAAGATTAAGCAAGTTTCTTCAGAATGCACAACTATCTAAAGTGGAATCATGCTAAAAAAAAGAGAAGTGATTCCTAATTTAAGAAACAGTCCAGAGTGTTGAACCACTGGCTATAAGATGCCATGGAGCAAGAATTTATTTCAGAAAATTCCATACTTATTTGCCTCACAGACACATTCATTACCATATTAGAAAAATGCAGGCACAAGAAAGTAATCAAAAGCTTTAAGGCTTCTAGGACAGCTTATTAACTCCTATGCCACAGTCCTGGCAACCTTTAGTTCTTCATTTTGTAGTTGCTTCATCTTGCTACACGAAGATGTCTTGCATAAAAATAGGGTGTCAGCTCAAACTTCCCCAGATATCAACTTTAAGAAGCCTGAGTCATTCAAATAATTCCCTAAAGTCCTTCAACCACCATAAGTAGCAAAAGTACTGTTAATTAAATGTGTAATAGCTTCAGGTCCCATTTATTGGTGCTTTGAAATAGCTTTGTCCTGGTTTTATATGTGCTTAATTGTCCTGTTTTATATGAATTTAACTTTGTAAAATACTTCATGTTTTTTCCTGAATGTAGGCAGAGTGAAAAGTCTAATAATAATAGATTGTTATGTAAAATTGGTTCTTTTATATACTTCATGTACAGTTGATAATATATCAGGGCTCCTTACAAAAGCAATGTATATGGTAGGTTTATGCCCATTTAATAGAATTTATAACAATTTTGCTGTCTAAAATGTTTATAGAAGCTTAATATTAGATTTTACTACATATGTGAATTGCATCTACAGTGTATTTGATGTATTGTTTTTGCTCAAAACTACAAGCCCGAAAAATGGTGTTCCTTCAAGCAAAGACAACGCTATGACAACCCACCTTCAGAGACAGCTGTGATACATTCAAGGGTGGGTGGAGGAGGAAGAACTAGAGCCTTACAGACCAAAATTTAAACTCTGACTTGATTTCTTTTGTTGTTTGATGTGCTTCTGTGTCATCAGCTTCCTTGATAAAGAGCCAGTAATAAACAATGTGCACAAACTCACTGTGCTGTTGGCCCAAAATAAATAATTGGGAAGATAATTCAGTTACAGACTCATTTGGGAATAGAAGAAGATGAATCAAACACTACTTATTTTATGCTAAACATCAGGTTTTCCTTTATGATTTAATAGAGAAAACGTAAGAGTCTACTACTAAAAAGCTTTTAGAAACCACTAGACTACATTACATTTTCTTTTATACTGCAAGGAACACATTCAATGATATGAATAAACCATGAAACAATATATTAAAGATATTTAATAGAGGCAAATGACAATTATCAAAGGAAAATTAACAATAAAGGTCATTGTGACATAAAACTCAGAGACTACTCTTAGAGTCAGAGTTCAGAGAATGGAATCCTGCTGCTGAAGCCAGCTTCAGAAGTGTGAGGAATCAATTGACAGAGCTCAGGATTAATAAAAATTTCTTGGGGTTTCAATTCTTTCTAGTCACAGCCAATGGGTTTAACACATTTTTCTCAGCAGGTGTGGTTCATTTCCTTCATCAAGCTGCAAAATCTCAGAAGAGACTATGTAAAGACATTAGCTGCAGGAGAAGGCAAGTAAATGAACATTTAAGATTGGTAACACTGTTGGCTGAGTCTAGTAGTGGTACTTTCATCCCCCTCTGAGTCCTGGAGTCAGGGCCCACTGTCTCTTTTTTCAGAACCCTGTTCTAGGCAGGCAGAGTGTGAAGCCTATCTCTCAGAATCTCACAGTATTGATTAAGAATCTCCTGTCCCTGGCCCTATGTTTGAGGGAAATAAGATAGGAATCCCTGTCCTTGGGGGCCAATATCTGTTTTACAGGCTCTTTAAAACAATAAATGCCTATAATACTTTGGAAGATGAAAATCTCTAAGTGCTTCAAAAAGGACTGAAAATTCAGATCTTACTCAATAATGTATTACATCTGCTTTTTAAATTACCAATTCTGCATTGGTTGGATTGCATACAGCTTATTAACTCTCAATGTCTACCACACTTGGCTAATGAAAGCTGAATGAATTTAATATTATATGTCCTTATAATAGTTAATATCACACACAAGAATTTCCCTTCCTTGGTGGGAGGTACCTAGCTGATCATGATACACTAGAGACAAATCCATCAGTAATATTTTGCATATGGTTAAAAGCTACCCAGTGGGGTCTCAGAAATTTAGATTTTCCTTTTGAGAATTTAAGTGGGTACATGGTAGATTTTGTTTTGGCTTCCCTTTTCCAAGGCCAAGTCACAAAAACTAGCTGGAGAATTAAATCTGTATGTCCAAGAAAATGCCATAAGTAAATAAAAGATCAAAGTGCCATTTTATGTAGGAGCATCCATAATAAATGTCTCTTCACAGAATGTATACATATTCTATGCTTTACACAGCAAGTACATGCCTGCAAAATTATAGTTTAACTACATGTTTATCAATCAGATTGTACACGAGTTTGACTAAACCTTAAGCTAACATATTTTCTAAATAAAATATAACACACATCATCTAATAATTACAGACTAAAAGCTTATAGCAGAGAAAATAAGTGGAAATATTAAGCAAGATATTAGCAGTGAGTATTTCTCACCAGTGGGTGTTGGAAAGCTTTTATTTATTTTTTGGAAGCTTCCCTAATTTCCTCTATTCTCTGAAGTTAGCATAACTTTCTTTATTGCAGTGAAGTTTTGTTTGAGGAGAGATATGCTAAGAGAACTAGTTATTAACTGTGACTGCCTATCCAAGGCATCTAGTAAAACAAATAATCACCACCTATGCAGTTGTTTTTGGTAAATGGGTCTCCGATTTGCTGGCTTTGTTTAAAGAAAATCTCATCTATGAGGTTTTGTTCACCGTGGAATCTTCAGGGGTTACGTAGTACAGTGCTGAGCACATAGAGCAAGTACTGTTTTCGTTTTATAAAGAATCAATGAATTTTTAAAATTGGACAACATGGAGTATTATACTCTGCTTATAAATATGATTTTCAGATTTTATGGATTTGTGAAAATCAAACCCTTTGTCAACTGTACAAAAAGATACATTGAAATCAACACATAATGATACAACCAGTGCAAGGTGGTATGTCACCTCTATTACATCATTGGCTAAGGATCCTTGCATGCTAAGTAGGAGCATGAGTCTCAATGGAAGCCATTGGATCATCCTTCTCTTTTCTCTCTCCTTTTCTCCTTTCCTATTTCCCTCTCTATTTTTTTCCTTTTGCTTTCTTCCCCCCTTGTCTGCCCCTTTCTCTGTCTTCTTTACTTTCCTCTACCTCCATCCACCCCATATCCCTCTTTCCTTCTCCATTTCCCTCCCATTTCTTCCTCTTCCTCTCTCTCCTTACTCACTGCCTTTTTCTTTCTTTCTCTTCTCTTCCCTCTGTCCCTCAATCTTTCCTTTTACTCTTTCCCTTCCCACTGTTTCAGAACTTCTCTTTTTTCTACCTTTCCTTCCTTTTCTCTTGCTTCTTCCTCTCCCTTTTCTTTCTAGTTGTTAGACTCTGGTGTGCATTCTCTCTCTCTCTCTCTCTCTCTCTCTCTCTCTCTCTCTCTCTCCCTCTCTCCCTCTCTCCCTCTCTCTCTCTCTCTCCTTTATCAGAGGGGAAGAAAGAGAGAGAGAGCCAGCCACCCAGCCAGCTAGCTTGATTTTCCTTTTGAGAATTTAAGTGGGAACATGGCAGATTTTGTTCTGCTTTCCCTTTTGATAAAGTCCTTCTCTTTTGATAAAATCTTCTAGTACTTAGTTTTCAAGGACATCTTTGATCCCTAAAAAGGAAAAATTTTAAAAACACTATTCACTTTCTTCCTTCTTTATTCCCTCTAATGCTAAATGTATTTACTTATCTGGGGGAAAAGGGGGAGGAGGCTTTGTTGAGACTGGGAATGCTTTTCCTTAAGTGGAGGTACTTGGACTTGTTCCTGTTTTCCCTTACCTTCTCTATTTATCCTCCAATTAAAAAATTCTATATTAAGAATAATACATTTGAATTTGGGTCAATTCTCATCAGGATTTTCATTTTTCTTCCTTTAAAAAAATCATATGTGTTTATTTTGTATTTTGACAGAAATGTTAATGGTTCCTTGTGAGTCTGGGTCACTTTTCTTCAAGAAGATTTTGTTTTCATTTGAATAATAATATTTCCCTTACACACATGCACACACACATATGTACATGCACACACATTTCCAATATTAACATTTTTAAAAATTTAAAAATGCATACTTTGAAAATAAGGCTCATTTGCTTTTATAATCTTGGAATTTTATTTCTTTTCTTTCTTTTTCTTGGATTTAAACATTCAAGATATTTGGTATGATCAAAGACCCCATCTCTTAATATTTCTTTATTTTAATTAAAGTGTATGTGTGAAGGGACAATTGGTACATTCATTGATTTTTGATGATTTTGAGAGTATCTGATCCTAAAAGATCTCATTTTCTGTTTTTCTTTTTAAAAATTAACATTTGATGGTTGATTTTCGTTGGTGGTGTCAAAGGTTCTGTCCTTGAAACTCTCTTTCTTTTAGCTCCTTAACTTTTTTTTCAACTTCTTCAATTGTTTGTGGGAGGCTAGTAGATTAACAATGGTTGCAGGATGATCTCTTTATTTCACTTATTTTTAAAAACTGAAACGTGACTCACATACCATACATTCATCATTTTATTCACCATTACCACCTTTTATGCTTTGATTTTATGACTTGAGTAACTACTTCTAAGATAACAATATGTAATTTATCAACTAGTGATATCTTACTGGCTTCTTTGAAATTCTGTATTATTTCTACCCTTTATTCTGTTTTGCTTTTTTCTCTAAGTTAAAAAAAGAAGAAGAAGAAGCCCTGTACCCCTTACCCATTCTGTGCTCATCCTCTGTCCATACTTCTGCCCCCAACCCCTGGCAACTGTTCATCCCCTTTTCATCTCTAAGCATTCATCTGCCCTGCACATACTGTAGAATTGAAAGAAACAATGTTAGTGACCTTTAATGAGATTGGTGAGACTCTTATTTGGAAGATTTATTTTTGTGCTCATAATTTTCCCCAAGGATTAGTCAAGGGCCTAATAAAGTTATGTTTCATGATTTTTTTAAAGACTACTAGTTAAATGCTGGTTAACTTAAAGTGATTTCATTTTATTTTTGCATTTTTATTTGGGAAACAGAAGCATCATAGGCATGATGAGGGTGAGGGAAATTTTGAAGGAGGGATAAATTTCATTATCCTCAGTGACATTCTCTTTTTTCTGCACAAAAATCATAAATTTATTTTTTCTATTTTGAGAATAGGGTTTATTTGCTTTGATAAGGGTGGGTAGCTTCCTCTAGGAATGATTTTTTTAATAGTTGAAATTATTGTTTTTTCCACTGAAAAATTATAGTTATAATAATAATTATATTCAGCAGGCTTTGGAAAGGTTGAGCACGCTACCCTTAGTAGGTTTCTATTTATTTTCCTTAAAAAGGCCTTCTTTGTGAGTACTGTAATAGGTTCAAGTTCTTACACTTCTTATCTTTCCTTCTCAGGATCTTGTTCTACACTGTCTACCTCTGGGAAAATCAGAAGTGGAGCAGCAATTGCTGCCTTGGAAGAAATCAGAGCTGATGAAATATCAACCAAAAGACTGCTTTTAGACAAACGAGGATTCCACCTGTAACATACAACCATATATTGGATATTCCAAATACGTACAATACATAAGTTAATTGTTAATTGTTTGCTTTCTCTATCCTGCTCCCCCTTTTTAGAAGAATAAAAGGTTTAATAATACAGAAAAAAGATTCTGTAAACTGTAAAGTGCCATACTTAGCAGAATATATGATATAGTCCTTATAATGCCCCAGAAGAGTTTCCTGACCAATATGGATTTTTCTCCCTTTCCTTGGAGGAACTTTTGATAAAAGCTTAGTCTTTTCTTTTCTTCTGCAGAAGGTCCAGCCAGAGATTTTTATAAGTGAGTAAGAAATGTACTCTCAGAAAGGGAAGTGTTACTGACCAAATACTACTTCCTTAGGTCTTCTAGAATATCTTGCAGCAAATGCTCATGAGTTCTCAGAACATATCAAATAAATCAGATGGTATCATCAAAACTTGGCAAGGAGGGCAGGGGGAAAACTAAGAGGAAAGAAAATCATTTTATCCTGACCTTCAACAGGTTAAACTTCTGAATCTATACTCGTATAGTTTATGGTCACTATAGATACTATGTTCTGCTTAGGAAAAAATTTATTAACCTTGAAACCAACATCATCATTACTCTGCTGCTGGCCAGCATACATAGGATAATAACACTTTACAAGTTATTTTTAAAATGTTAGTAATTTGTTTCTTAATAAATTACTTACCAAAAAAGTTTTTAAAAAGGGCTGGGGATTTAGCTCAATGGCATAAGCACCTACCTGGCAAGCGCAAGGTCATGAGTTCAATCCCTGGTACAAAATTTTTTTTTTAAAAAAATAAATTACTTAATTTATTCTTTCAATATCCATTCTGAAAATTTAAAGATACACTACATATCCATAGGGCAATGTGTTTCAGGGTATTTAAGCATTGACTTTTCACTCTGCAACCAATGAGAATGCATTTTATTCATTCACAGTAGTAACTTCTACATGGTTGGAAATGGAATTGATAGGTTTCAAGCTTCAGCAGAAATAGGGAGTGTTGCACTGTACCAGGCACTGAGAAAGACAGTCCCTACTTTTGAGAAGCTCAGTAATAGGTATTCAGATGAGAATTACCAGACATCATATAAATAAATGTTTGCTATTCTACAAGAAAATATGTGCCAAAACCCCTTGTTTTGTGTGCAAAAACTGCTTTGTTATGGTTCGAGGGTGATAGAAATGTCTGTGTGGTCATTAACAGGAATATGCAGACCCTCCTCCACAAATAAAAGCCACAAAAGTGTGTTTCCTTCTCAGATTTTCTTCAATTGCTTGTATGGTGTGATTACAATTTCATAGCTGTTTGAAACCCAGTGAAAAAAATATGAATTATTTCCTCTAAGAACAAGTGAGGAGAGAGAAACAAATATTCCCCACCTCATATAACTCTCACGCTCCAAAAGAGTATTATATAGCATTATTAAAGTACCATTCTTACTTATACTTGCTGCCTCCATGGTGAGAGACCAATGCTCATTTCCTGAGAATCAAAATATTTCAGAAAGGAAATAGTCTCTGCCCTCAGTCTTGGCATAGAATTGAAATCAGAAGGTCTTGAAAATTTATTGAAATCCCCAAAGAAAATAAAGTACGGGCTAGAAGGTGTTCATTTATTTTACTGCAATAGCAGTCCACAAAATTACCTGGGAGAAACTTGCAGCCATATTCAAGTGCTTGGTTTTGCTTATTTCATTCTTTGAATTATGAGGCTATTTTCATGCTTGTTATGTAAGATTTCATTGTTTGGTAGAGCTTGTATATTTTTAGTTCTCTGAAATTGTGTATGTGTGTTTGTGTGTGTGTGTCAGAGAGAGAGAGAGAGAGAGAGAGAGAGAGAGAGAGAGAGAGAGAGAAAGAGAGAATAGTTGTTTTCCCCCAAGCTTTTTCCAAGAAGGCAATGTTTGCGAATAATAGCACCCAGCTAAGATAGCAACCTGTCTGCCTTGAATATTAACATGCAAGTCAACTGGATGCAGATACTACTTTCTTGAGGAGAATACAAAAGAAGATGGTCCAATCACCAAATCAGATGTTCTCAAACACTGGAGAGCAATTACATAGTGACATGGAGCTATTGGAGAAGGGTTTGGCTCTTAGCATTCTGAACATTTACCTACATGTTTTGCATCCTTTAAAATCTTCCAGAGCTATTGATTAATTAACCAACATGGTCCTCTAGATAGATGGTCAAGCTTTTTACGTGTCTTCTACAGATAAGTTATTCAATAATTTCTGGTACAGAGTTAAACCTCTGGGGTTCTGGTCTTTTACCAGTGCTGCTAACTGTCTCTGGTCCAGCAGAAGAGTATTTCTGGATGGGCAATACATAAAGGAATCTAACCTGATTCCCATTGCCTTGATTCTCCATATGTGTTTGAAAGCAGAAATTTTTTTATCATGCTGGTAGGAGATGCTTGCACACAGGGGAATGAGTTTCATTCAGGCATGGAATGGGGTGAAGGGGCAAGGGAATATTTCTGGCTTCAAGTTAGCCTTCCAGAAACCAAAGAGAAGAGGACACTGTAGGCCGCCCTGGTAATTAAATCTCTAGGTATCAGTTTCTTGACCAGGTTTCTGAAATCTCACTTAAGAGGGCCACAGGTGGTGATTCCCGCTTATATCCCTCCAACCAGCTTAATCAAACTCAGACAAAAACAAACCTCAGGGTTAGGTGACCTCCCAGGTCTTGCTGCTTGCCTTTATCTTTGTTGAGGTCTTTCCATGGAAGGGTATCTTTAGCAAAGGGAAAGAACCAGCCCATGGTGGAAGAGTCCATTAACAAGTTTTCTGAGTTCTCTTTTATTTATTTGCAATTTCAAATCTCAACAGTTTTTGCCTGTGAAACTTAGTAATCTTCCTATGTTTCAATCTTTATAATTTCAGATATTTTGCAAACTCTAGCCTCCCTACTCAAAACTCAGGAAGCAAAATTCATGATGCTAATCACTTTATCCCCCACTCCATTGCATTCTGCATTCTACATGTGGGTAGTCTTTAGGAGAAATGTTCTGCATACCTACAAGCAGCAGGATGCATGGCATTGTTGGTGTGTTGTGTCATCTGCTTCTCCCTGTGAGTTTTCTTTCAGGAAAATATAAATTAAAGTGTACATATGCATTATCATGATTTTCACTGTTTCGTGAAAACAAGTTTAGAAGAAATAGTAGAAAAACAAAGAAAAGAAGGGAGAGAGAGAAAGAAAGAAAGAAAAGAAAGAAATGAAAAGAAAAGAAAAAAGACGTACTCCCGCTGAAAAAGCAGACAGCACTTCAAAAATCCAAGGTAAACATGGAAAACCTTCCTCTCCCCTCTCAGTTGGGCGAGTGCCTGAGGAACTTCCAATCATTCAGTCTATCACCCTCTAAGTGCTGTGTTTTAGAAGGCACCATTGTAAACTGGGAGAGATGAGGGTTCCCATTCACATGCTCTCAAACCCCAAGCATTTGAGTCTAAATCCGGACTCCCGCACCATTTCATCTGGTCCTGGTCTGGGGTGCCACTTGACAAACCCTTGTGATGCCGCATATTCCTGGATCACGATGTTTGAGCTAACTGCTGGGAAATCCTGTTGACAGATGGAGTGATGGCTTCCACACACGCATGCTCTCCCTCTCCTGCCAGGGAACTCTGCGCTTCTCTTGCAGTGTGTGTGGGCGCTGCCCATCCCTTCTACCAGAGGACTGTGAGCAGCTGTGCTGGGCACCTCCCTGGAGTTTCTCCAGTTGCACCCCAGTTGAGGCATCCCTCCTCAGTGGTAAGAAGGGGCCAAGGAGGCGGCAGTTCCGCAGCTTGGGCCTCTGCAGCAGTGATCAAGGCTAAGAGCTGGGTCCCACTTCCCCCACTCCATCTCATCCACTGTGTACCTGGGGCCAGCCCCAAACACTTCAGATCTCTTGTGCTTCCTGAGAGTTTCTCCTAGCTCTTTTTCAAGACAGGGTCACTTACTGCACTGTAGCTTCTTCCCATGGTGTGTGTGTATGTGGAAGGGGCACTCCTGAGTCCCTCATTCCTAGGCCCAAATAACCTATGCTCTATTCCCACATGTTGCTTTCTGCCTCCCATCAGCTTACTCCCTTTGGCTCCCCATTCCTGCATCTTTACATTAATATCTTTGTAGTCATTGGCAGCCAAACAGATGCAAGGGATACCTTGTGTTTAGGAAACTCAACAACCACCTAACTTCACCTTGCTTCTTTTCCCCACCCAGAGGGTTTTTTTTTCTTACCTTTGATCTTGACCACGTTGGGGGCAATGACAATGGTGAAGTCTTTAGATCTCTCTCTCGAGGGACCACTGGACATTGCAATAGACATGGTACAGTACTCGGTTTTGAATTGGACTCTGGAGATGGCTCAGGGCAGGATTCTGAGGCAGTTTCTGAGATTGGCTCTGGAGTCAGCAGTGTAGTTCTTTCTGGGACCCGCTGTGTGACAGGTTCTGCGGCCGGCTCTAAAGTCAGCTCTGGAGCTGTTTCTGGCCCAGGCTGTGTGGCCGGCACTGTGGTTGGTTCTGTGTCTAATTCTGTGGCTGGTTCTGATGTCGCCTTTGGACAGGGTCGTAAAACAGGCTCTAGACAATGCTCTGCTGCGGTTTCTGGCGAAGGCTTCGCATTCGGTGGAGGAGCCGGAGGCAGAGTAGCCAGCGGTGGAGCAGTAGGTGGCGGCGGCCGCAACAGCGGCGGCCAGGTCAGTTGCGGTTCTGGAGACTCCGCTGGTTGCCCTCTATCCTGAGGCTGGGCAGTGGTGCCAAGGTTCACGGCAGCTCCTCGGTCCATAACCGCACACTGCTTCATGTCTGAACAGCCTGCACCCTTGAGCTCCGAGGGCTAAAGAGCCCTGGGGCGCCCCACCCACTGCTGTCCCTCATCCCCTTGCAGGGAGCCAAAAACTTTCCTGTCTTGCTAAAAGGTTGGCTCCGCTCTGAGGTCTGAGCTCGGGAGCTTAGTGTCTCCCAGTGCTGGAACACGCCCCTCGGTGAGCTCACACCTCTTCATAAGCTGCCACAGGCCTGATGGGCGGGAAACAGAGGGGTTGCGAATGAGGACTGGGCAGAGCTCTTGAGGACCTACTAGAGATGCTAGGGAATGGTAACTGGGGCGGAGATGGACAAAACGGGGAGGGGGAGTGGAGCGGCTCTGTGGTGGGGTATAGGAGCCTAGAACCTGATAGCAGTTAACCCTTTACTGGCATACATGAAAAAAAAACCAGATGCAAAGTTGAGGGTATTTACAGTCCTCTAATCATTCAGCCATGAGCTACTGCTCCTAACAGCATCCATCGGTGGCTTCTCTTTCACCTAAGCAGCAGGTGACTCTGGCTTCGAATAAACCTCTTGCTCCCTATCTCCAAGATTCAGTGAGCTAATATTTTTTTTATTTAATCTGGAAGAAAGAAATTAACCTTCATGGTATGTGTGTGTGTGTGTGTGTGTGTGTGTGTGTGTCTGGGTGGGGGATGGGGCACCTCCATTGGGTTGAAATAACATTTGCCCCCTCCCACTTCGTTTTTGCATTTCTCTGCTTTCCCAGATCCTCTAAATGGTTTTCACTAGGGTATAGGGTCCTTCTGAAAAAGAATGTTATAAAGGAGAGCTGGATCTCTGGCTTTCTGCAGCCTGCAGATATAGCCCTCAGAGCAAGTGAGAGTGGTCAAGCAGGGCTGCATGCTCTGGAGCTGAGGATGCTTTGATCTCTGCAGCTATTCCAGCATCTGGCTGGCTGACTATTGCTATAGGTCTGACTGTCTTTTGCTTTTTAGCTGGGGTTTCCAGTCATCAGCAGGATTTTTTTTTACAAAACTTATTAATGTCCATGTGGTTTTTGGCTGGGAGAAACTCACTGCAACACTCATATCTTTTTCAAGTCCTGAAATACTCTGACATTAGGGAATGGGAAATTGTGCAAAAAACGTTAGATCATTGCTGCAGCACTCTTGCTACTACTTCAGGAAACTTTGGAAGCCCTCTCATGGGTAAGTTATGTACACATACAAACATCATTTTAGGTAGACCTAGACTTTAGACATGAGTATTCTACCAGTTGCAATTGAAATTTGAAATTTCCCATCAAGCCACTGCTGGGTGAGGGCTAAGGGAAGAACACCTATAAACCTAATTTGAAATATGGCAAGCAAATTTATCTCCCACACACATATTGTTTCAGTTGTGGATGGCAGCCCTCTCCATCTGCTGCACCCCTCTTACCATCTCTTCCCAGATCATATCCCCCACTAGTACCTCTTCTTTTGCTAACTGACTCTGACTCACCCAGAACTTTTGAGAACTTGCAGCATTTTTTCTGTTCCCTACACAACATTACATCAGTAAGTTAAACCACAGAATTCAGTGTCACCTAGCCTGATCCAAAGACAGAGTCTCTGATGATGCCTGTATTTCCTGGATCCTTACATTGCAATGTAAACCCACCTCTCTGGATATGCGTTACACTGCTTGGCAGCTATTAAGCCTAGTGCAGGGATCTTCTCTAACCTCTGGGGAAGGAGAAAAACAGGAGAGGTAAGGCTTCCCATGGCAGGCTTCCTTCCAATAAGCCCACTCTCAGGATCTATCTTCTTCACCCTGTACTTTTTCTCTTCTTTACTACCTCATGCTCAAAACAACAAGCAGCCTTTAACCCTAAGAGTTTAGGAAAAGAATATACACATGCCAGATCTGACTAGTCAGCAAGCCCAGGCTTGGAACTCACTTCTCAGCCTCTCACACTATGGTGAAATCCTTGACCTTAGCAGGGGGTGAAATCCCACATTTGTATCTTTCTTTTCACTAAGACTTAGCATATAGTTAGAAGGACTGAAGGCTGAACAGTCATATAGTAAAATGACCTCTACAGTTAGATACCAATGGGGTAGAGTTTGACTTAGACAGTGTCTTGCCAAGCAGGACATCATCAGGTAACAACTTGGAGCTATTTATGTATGTTCATCAAAACTCCCATCTATGCTTAATCATGAGTCCAAAATTTATGATGTAAACTCTTGCCTCAAGTTCACTTTGATGTCATTTATGCATGGCTTTTGCTCACTAAGGTGGATGACTGGAATACACTGCTTAAATTATAATTGAATTGAAGGGTTTTAAAAAAGTATATCTCGGCACATCATAAACTGCCTTATAAACTTTTATTATAGTAAGGGGTGTTGTTTGTTTGTTTTGGTTTCTCCTCAGCCCAGCATTGAAATATAGTGCTTTATATTTGAGAGGGATAGCCAGAATGGTTGATAAATGACTTATCTGGTGAGGTATCTTTGCTGTAACTACGTGTATACCTTCCTTTCAAGCCATAACCTGTTGTTTCATTTAGTAACAGAAAAGTTTGCTTAAAGTTTGTGTATGTTTGTCAAAATCTGACTTAGTGCTGAGGCTATAGTAAAGATTCAGAAAATATCTGTTAAATGGCTGACTCATTACAAGTTACTGGTTGAGATGTCTTTTATTCTGCATTGTTTTTTAGCAGTATTTTGTATTTCAGATGATTAATGATCTCCTAAGAGGTTCTTCTCTAATTAAACACTGATGATAAAAATGCCAAGAGCTACATAAAGAGTTTCTTTACTCAGGCATACTTGGAATGGTGGCCATCTCCAAAGAGGCTTGAATGTCTCCAGAGATAGGGTGCTGGAGTCCTAAGGAAGACATGGTTCCTAACCTGGTACTATTGGGCATATAATTTAAGTTACCTAATTGAGCTGAATGAAGAAATCCATACAATGGGCTCATATTATTGAGTATGCAATGTTCTGCCTCTCCCTACCCACCATATTAATCCTGATTCCACCTCAAATAACAACCATCCAGTCAGTATGAAGATCCCTTTATATTAACCATGCCAAGAGTTCTGGAGATGCAAAGAAGAGAAAACCTGTGAAATGTAGAAAAATTAAAACTCTTCTTATTCTTTTTAAAATTTCTTCTGCATTATTGAATGGGAGAGAGGCACTGCAGAACTAGAGTAAAAACCTTTTTCTTCTTGACCAACAGTTTCAAAACATCTCCTTTTTAGAGAAATTTGGGAAGAAACCAGTGTCACTTTTGAGTTTTAGGAAACCTTCCTCACTCTTGAAACCTTCCTCACTCTTGTTTCCTTAGCAATGTGCAAAACCAAAATGGTTAATTATATAACAGTATGTTAAGTAAATAAAGAGATAGTATGAAGAACAGCCTTTATGGAGAAGGTAGAGGATTCAGACAGTTTATTTATATCGAATTAAAATGCATTCTTCTCATCCTTTACTTATGCTGGTCTTTGACGATTTCATTGATATAGTATTGGAGAGCTTAAAAGCTAATACTTTACATTTGTGTAAAAAATATTGATGTTTTATTTTAAAGGAAAAAAACAATAAAAACAATGGTATGAAATTTCAAAACTAGGTTGTAGGAGAGTAACAATAGGTTATCTTCAAAGTAGTGGCTCATATTAAAAGATATAGGCATGAAAAGCTGATCTAACAATATAGAAACAAACTTTCCAATGACTAATAGCAGTTAGTATAACTGCCTTACTATCTTAACTATTTTATATATATATATATATATATATATATATATATATATATATATATATATATATATTTGTTTTCCCACCCTTCTTTTCTCCTTTCTCCCAACCCAGTTTCTCTTTCTTTTTGAGCAGTTTCTTATCATTTCACAATACCTATTGTATACTTTGGATCTTATTTACTCTTTCAGCTTCTCACACTAGGGAGACATTGCAACGTTTACACATGTGAGTCTGATTTATTTCACTTATGAATATGGTTGCAAGTTGCATCCATTTACCTATGCATATCTCAAGTTTATCCTTCTTTATAGGTGAGTAGTACTCCATTGTATAAAATACCACATGCTTTTTAACCATTTTTCAGTTGATGGGCATTTGAGTTGTTTCCAAGAGTTAGCTATTACAAATTATGCTGCTATAAACATGTGTGCACATATACTGCTGTGGTATGATGTTTTCAATTCTTCTGGGAAAATAGCCAAAATGGGAATAGGTGGGTCAAATGGAACTTCTAATCCTAGTGCTTTGAGAAATCATACTGATTTCCACAGTGGTTCCAGCACTCTACATTATCACCACCAACCCCTCTACCATTTGTTATTACTTCATCTGAGAAGTGTGTGTTCAACTCAGCTGCTCTTTTTTGTCTTGGGTATTTAAATTTTGGGGGTTTTATGAGGGACAGTTGGCTAAAAGTTTTTCCCATTCTGTGTTTTGACTTTTCATTCTGTTGGTGAGCAAAGATTTTTAATAATATGAGGTCCCAGTTGTTGATTCTTTGAAGTGTTTCCTGAGCTGTCTGAGTTTCATTCATGAAGTCTCTGTCTACACCTATGCCTTTTTATTTTTACCTATTTTGCTTTCAGAAGATTTAGTGTTTCTGTTTTAATATTTAGATCTTAGATCCATTTTGACTTTAGTTTAGTGCATGGTGATAGGCATGGGTCTAGTTTTAGTCTTTGGCATGTAGAGAGCCATTTTTTTCCAGCACCATTTATTAAAGAGCCTATGTTTCTTCTAGTGAACATGGTTGAAACCTTTGTCCAAGATAAGGTGGTTGAGTATATTTGTAATTGTGTCGGCATCTTTTAATCTGTTGCACTGGTCCACAGGTCTGCTTTTATGTAGTGCAGTGTTAATTTTTATACAGCAGCTTTGCAGTATACTTTCAAGTCAGGGATTGTGCTGCCTCCTGCCTTTCTTTTGTTGCTCAGAATTATCATTGTTATTCTAGGTTTCTTTTACAATCAAATGAATTTTAGGAATGTATTCTCTAGTTCTGTGAGGTATGTTAGTGGTATTTTGATCAAGGTTGCTTTAAATCTGCATGACAATTTTGAGTGTGGCCATTTCCACTATGTTGGTTCTTCATATCCAGGAGCAAGAGATATCTTTCCATTTTCTTTTTTCTTCTTCTTCCTTTTAATTTAAACAAAAAAAGAAAGTAAAACAAGACAAAACATAAAAAAGGGTAGAAGTAATACAGAATTTCAAAGAAAAAAATTAACACTAAGAAATTATTAGGTAGTAAGTTACATATTGTCCTCTTAGAAATAGTTGTTCAGGTTACAAAATCAAAGCATAAAAAGTGAACACTCAAACACTGACAGTTCAAACCATTCTGTTCACTGATCTAATGGAAACTTAGTAATATGGTCATCTATCTTACACACTTAAACATCCATATAGTTATATCCTTTAGAGCACTTTCCATCCTTTTCATTTTTACAATATTTATGATGTATTTTGGATCTTATTACTCTTTCAGTTTTTATTGTGTTTTTACACTAGAGAGACAATGTGATATATATAAATGTGAGACATTTATCTCACTTATGAGGGTAGATTCAACTTACATTGATTTACCTATAAAGGCCTCAAAATCATCGCTTTTATAGCTCCGTAACATTCCATTATATAAAAATACATTTTTTTCACTCACTCTGCAGTTGGTGGGCATTTAGGTAGTTTCCAAGCTTTAGCTATCAAAAATTGTGCTGCTATAAACATGGATGCACATATATCACTGTGGTATGATCTTTTCAATTGTTTTGGAAAAATACCCAAGAGGAGAATAGCTATGTTGAATGGAACTTCTAATCCTAGTTTGTTGAGGAATGTCGATATAGATTTCCATAGTGGCAGCACCAGACTACACTCCCACCAACAGTGCACAAGTGTTCCTTTTCCTCCACAGCCTTGCCAACATTTGTTATCAGTTGATTTCTTGATTGCAGCCATTCATTCTGGAGGGGGATGAAATCTCATTGCTGTTTTAATTTGCATTTCTTGAATGACCAGTGATGGCAAACATTTCTCCAAATATTTATTTGCCATTTGTATTTCTTCATCTGAGAAATGTGTGTTCACTTTAGATGCCCATTTTTGAAAAGGGTCTTTGAATTTGGGGGCTTGATGTTTTCAATTCTTTTTATGTTCTGGATATAAGTCCTTTGTCTGAGGGATTGTTGGCTAAAATTCTTTCACATTCTGTGTGTTTTCGTTTCACTCTGTTGGTGATTTCTTTTGAATTGCAAAAGCTTTTTGATGAGATGGGATTCCAGTTGTTGATTCTTTGAAGTATTTCCCATGCAATTTGTGCTTTGTTCATGAATTCTTTGACTATCCCTGTGTCTCCAAGATTTCTACCTACATTGTCTTCCAATTGATTTAGTGTTTGTGTTTTAATATTTAAATCTTAGATCCATTTTGACTTTAGTTTAATGCATGGTGATAGACATGGGTCTAGTTTCAGTCTTCAGCATGTGGAAAGCCAATCTTTCCAACACCATTTATTAAAGTGGCTATCTTTTTTCCAGTGAATATGTTTAACCCCTTTGTCAAATATCAGGTGGCTGAGTGTCTTTGTAGTTGTGCCTGCATCTTTTAATCTGTTCCATTGATCCTCAGGTCTATTTCTTTGTCAATACCAGGCTGATTTTATCACTGTGGCTTTGTAGTATAGTTTCAAGTCAGGAATTGAGATTTCTCCTGTCTTGCCTTTGTTGCCCAGAATTGCCTTTGCTATTCTAGGTTTCTTCTGTTTCCAAATGAATTTTAGGAGTGTGTTCTCTAGATCTGTGAGGTATGCCAATGGTATTTTTATTGGGATTGTATTAAATCTGTATAAAAGTATTGGAAGTAGGGCCATTTTCATGATGTTGGTTCTTCCTAACCAAGAGCAAGGAATATCTTTTCATTTTCTAATGCTCTATTCAGTCTCCTTTGTTAGAATAGTATAATTTTCAGCATATAGGTCTTTTTTATTTATTTAAAGAGAAAAAACATGTAAAGGGTAGAGATAATACAGAATTTTAAAAAAGATAAACAGTAAGAAATCACTAGTTGATAAATTACATATTGTCCTCTTAGAAATAGTTGCTCAAGTTACAAAATTAAAGCATACAAAGTAGATCATCAAACAGTGAGAGTGTAAATGGCTACACATACATGAGTCTCTACCTGTATTTCTATGCTTTCTGTATTACAGGGAAAAACAAAACTTAGCAAAACAAAACAAATTCCTATGAAAACATGAAAACAAAAAGCCGTATAAAATCACAGTGCAAGGTGATCTACAATGATTGCTGTATTTTTTATTATCTTCAATAGAATTGCCTATATCATCAGGCATAAATGAATATAGCAGTATAATTGAATATAGCAGTACATAACAATATTAGTAAAAAATAAAACACTGTAGACAATATAAAACTTCAAAGGCAGTTAATAAACCGTAGTGGATATTCTAGTGAATCTTGTTATCTTAAGTGCAGTTTCCTATACTCTCAGACTTGATACTATCAATCATAACAGCTTTGAATAAAATCTATCAATACAAAACAGTGATCTAACAAACTAGATTCGATTACAATCAGTTATGGTAAAACAGTGTAGGTTTTACAGAGCTTCAGATTAAGTTAATAGGAAATTAAGGATGATTACCATACTATATCCTGTTATTTTCTGGATTACTGTTTGTACCCTCAAATCTAGTACAGGTAGAATGACTGGAACAGAATATAACACATCTAAGCAGAGTAGTGTGAGGAATGTGGGTTTTAAATCGTGGTGCACTATTAATAATATAGTGTATCAAGGACATCTATGTTAGAGATTATAGCCAACCTTCTCTGCCTCATTTGTGCTATGCTTTTTATTTGCCATTGTTTGTCTACTTTTCTCCTTCATTGTACTGACTGCCCCACTCACTGAGGCCTTTCTGCCACTGTTCCTAAAATCCTGGTACTTTTTTATCTTTCTAGAATGTCATTCAGTATTCTCAGTAGGGTTGGACTGGTGGTCACAAACTTGCCCAGTTCCTCTTTGTCATGGAAGCATCTTGTTTCTCCATTAATTTCTAGTGACAGTTTTGCAGGGTACATCAATCTGGGCTGGAGGTTATTTTCTTTCAGGGTTTGGAATATTTCAATTCAAGCTCTTCTTGATCTGCTGGTCTCTGTGGAGAAGTCAGCCATGATCCTGATGGGCTTACCTTTATAGGTAATCTGTTCCTTTTCTCTGACAGCTTTTAATATTCTGTTCTTATATTGAATTTCTGGTATCCTGATTATTATATGTCTGGGTGTAGATCTGTTTTGGTTGTAGGTGGCTGGGGTTCTGTATGCCTCACATAACCAAATGTCATTTTCTTTTCCCATACTTGGGAAGTTTTCCTTAATTATTTCCATGAATATCCTTGGTAATTCACCTGTATGTATTCCTGCTTCTTCGTTACATTTCTTATTCTTAAATTGTAGATTCTCTTGTCATCTTCTAGCCTTTGTATTGTTACTGCTTGTTTCCTTGTTATTTTTAAGAGATCTTTCCTTTCATCATCACACATTGCAAACCTGTCTTCAAGCTTTGATAGTCTATCCTTAGTTTTCTTTTAAGGCATTTTTCCAGCTTTCAATGGAGTTTTTAATTTCCTGGTAGTCTCTTTGAATCTGCTTCATGTATTCTATATTTTCTTTATATTCTTTATCGAATGTTTCTCTCCTTTTTTTGTGTTCCTCCTTTCTACCATCTGTATCTTCCTGAGAGATGCTTCCTGAGAACATTTCTTTTATTACTCTACTCATATCTTGCTTTACCTGGTTTAATATTTCAGTTTTGAGCTGGTCTACAAGGTCCCGAAGATATCTTTTAATGTCCATTGAAGCCATGTCTGCTGTTGATGTTGCTGCCCTCAGTTGCCCTTGTTTTTCCCTCTCCTGGATCAGTGCTCTCAGGGTTTTGGGATGGGGGCCTCTTCCTGCCTCTCTCTCCTGTCATGGTACCGGCTTCCTCCACACAGGTCACATTGCAGGTCCCAGCCCCCTTTCCTGTTGGCCATGCCTCCTCGGAAGCAGGCTTGCCAGGGTCCTCCACCCTCTCCTCACTGTTCTTATCACTGAGGTGCAAGCAGGGGCTGCCTAAGCCTGCCTCTCCCCCCTGGTCCAACCAAACTGCAGAGGCCTTCCCCCAGTTAGTGCTTGCTAGGTGCAGGGAATTGATTTGGGATGGCTCGTTGGAACCCGTCCAGGGGAACAGCCCAGTCCAAGCAAATCCCACGAATCTGTTTTGGGGAGGAAGGAACCAACTGAAGTCACTGTTGCTCCCAGTTCAGGCTCCTCCTGCCAGATTCCAACATGTCACCCATTTGATCACGCCCTTCCCTTGGGGGGGGGTGTCCCAATCCCAGCACTGACCATGGATTAGTGAAAGTCCCTTTGCCAGCTCTGCTCTCTGTTGGGCTTACCAACCCCCAACTTTAGCGCTGCTCTGCTTCCTGTGAATGGTGGTGGGAAAGAGTTTGGGCAGCTCTGCTGGCCGTGGTGGATTCAGGTTGGTACAAATTCAGTCCGCTGCAAAATTGGCAGGTCGCAGCAAAAACACTGTGTCCCATAATTTTTAGCTGTTCCAGTTGTAGTCCCAACGTATTTGACAAGCTTTTTTATGTTTTAATTTCTTCCTGTGTCAAGAGGATCCATCTCCCTCTGTCTGGGTCTCTCCAGGGTGTTATATTCTTGCATATGACTTGTTTCTCCCAGGAGGCTCTGTTTTTTGTTGCTCACTGATTGGCCATCTTGTCTTCCTCCTGTATAATCTTCTTGATGATTTGCTGCATCCTGTTTCCCAGTATTTTATTGAGAATTTTTCCATCTATGTTCATTAGGGAGATTGGCCTGTAGTTCTCTTTTTAAGTTGGGTTTTTCTCAGGTTTTGTTACTAGAGTAATATTTGCTTCTAGGAATGACTTAGGGAGAATTGCTTCCCTTTCAATTTCATTGAACAATTTGAGGAATGTCGGCATTAAGTCTTCTTTGTGTTTCTTGTAGAATTCTGAGTGAATCCATCTGGGCCTTGGCTCTTCTTTGTTGGTAAGGACTTAATTACATTTTCCATTTTGTTAATAGAAATTGGGTTATTCAGTAGTTTTACATCTTCTTGGTCCAGCTTTGGTGGTTCATATGTTTCTAGGAATCTGTAGGACTGCTTTCATTGTGTCCCACAGGTTATGATATGTTGTATACACATTTTGAATGAATTGTAGATATTTCTTTATTTCTTCATTAATTTCATCTGTACCCCACTGCCTCTTCAGCATTTTATTATTTATTTTCCATATATTTATGCAGGTTTTGCAATTTCTTTTGCCATTAATTTCCAGTTTCAGTGCTCTATGGTCAGATAATATGCATGGGGTAATTTCAATCCCATTGCATTTACTTAAGAATGTTTATTGGGGTAATATATGGTCTAGTTTGGAGGATGTCCCACAAACAGCTGAGAAGAATATATATTCTGAGGTGGTTGGGTGAAACACTGTAAACATCTACTAACTCCATTTGCTCATAGTTATGATTCAGTTCTATTATTTCTTTGCTGACTTTTTGTCTAGTTGATCTGTGACAATGGAGTATTAAGGTCCCCTATTACAATTGTGTAGTTGTGTATGTGGTTTTTCATACTCATTTTTATTTGTCTTATATAGTTGGGTGCTCCTGTATTTGGAGCATATGTATTAATAATTGTTAGTTCTTCCTCTTGAATTTTCCCACTAACAAGTATATAGTGACCTCTATCTCTTTTAATCATTTTAGGTTTGAAGGTCACATTGTCTGTAAATGGAATAGCTACCCCTGCTTTTTTCTAGGTTTCTGTTCAATGGAATATTGTTTTCTATCCTTTGACTTTTAATCTATGAGTTTCCTTTTGAGTCAGATGCATTTCTTGTATACAGCATACCGTGAGAGCCTGTTTCTTAATCCATTCTGTCAATCTATTTCTTTTAATAGGTGAATTGAGGCCATTTACATCAGTTATGGATATAACTGATGTGTACTGGCTCAACTTTATCATGTTATTTTCTGCTTTTCCTGTTTTTTTGTTTGTTTGTTTTGGTACAAGGGATCAAACTCACGACCTCAAGCTTGCCAGGCAGGCGCTTCAGCCACTGAGCTAAATCCTCAGCCCCTCCTGTTTGTTTAATTGCTTGATCTGCCTGGTGGTTTCTTTGTGTTTTTATTCTGGATGTTTTGGTCATTTTTATCACTGTCTTGTTTGTCTTTCAGTACTCTTTCTAGGGTTGGTTTTGCCCACATGAATTTCTTTAGTTGTTCTTTGTCATGGAACTATCTTGTTTCTCCATTAAATTTCAAAGAAAGTTTTGCAGAGTACATCAATCTGGGTTGAAAGCTGTGTTCTTTCAGCATTTGAAATACTTCCCTCCAAGCTTGTCTTAACTTGAGGGTTTGTGCTGAAATTTTGCTGTGATTCTAATGGGCTTTCTTTTATAGGTTAGTTGTGATAGGTTAGTTGTGTTATTTCTCTAACAGCTTTTAGTATTCTTTGTGTCTGGTACCTTAAATATTATATGTCTGGTTGTAGATTTATGTTGGTTGCTACTGTTTGGCATTCTATATGCCTCACTTACCTTGCATATCAGATTTTTCCCCATGTTTGGGAAATTTTCTGCTTTACTTCTGTGAATAGTTTACCTAAGTGCTTTGTGTTGACTCTTGCATCTTCATTGATGCCTATTAGTCTTATATTGTTTCTCTTTGCATCACCTTGGAAGTGTCATTTCCTGTGGCCTTGTTATTTTTAAAAGTTCTATCCTTTCATGATTGCTAGCTCTGATCCTGTCCTCAAGATCTGAAATTTCATCCTCAGCTTCATTTACATGATTTTGCTAGCTTTCAATAGAAATTTTTGTTTCTTGGATATCTTTTGGAACTTGTTTCATGGTTTCTGCTTGTTTTCTATATTGTTCATTCAAGGTTTCAATCAGTTTCCCATGGTCCTGAACTTTTTATCTATTTCTTCTCTAGCTGTGCTGAACAACTCTTTTAGTAAGGTTATTATTTCTGTCTTTATGTGAGAAACTATTTGTCATTTGATTTCCTCTATAGCCTCATGGATTTGTTTCTTTATTTCTTTTAATATCTTTTCAGAGATTTCTTGTGTATTACTTTTAAAGTCCTTCTCTTTCAATATCTCTTGTACTTGCTCCTGATGTACTAGATGTTTGAGATTGCATTTTCCTTTTTTTGTCATTTTCACCTTTCAGGCTAATATTTGGCCTTTCAACTCACTACTTTCAATCATTGGTAGCATGTATCTTAGGCTCCTACTGTTTGCTTGATGTTTGTCCAATTGCTGGATACAACAATGAAGAGATAGGCCAGTCACCTGAAATCCTCCTGCAGGGCCTGTTTGGTGAGTCCTATATTCTTCCTCAACTGACTAGCCTAGGAGTATTGGTGTAAGTCAACCCATAGCTCTGCTGTTACTATTTCTTCAGGTTGTTCCAGGTCACCAGATCTCCCTGTTTCTAGTGTTTGTCTCAGCTGGGACCCTACTGTGTCACAGGGTGTCTCCTAAGCCCTTTTAATTTTCTTCAAGTTGGGGGAGCACTTATTGGTACACTCTTCAATCCACCTGATGTTCTCTGTGTGGAGGACGTAATCACTCACACTCTTGCAAAACTTGCCAAGGTCCTACAGCTGGAGAGAGTGTCACTACTGTTCCTGTTTACCCACTGAAGACCTCTATTTTAGGAGCAAACTCACCACACTGATGGAAGCCTGCTCTGGCCTTCTGTTTGTATGAGAGGTTACTGAATCTCTTATCAATCCAGCATGGCTAATCTACTGCATCCAGGGTTCCAGGAGTAGGAATAAGAGTCGAAGATCAACAGCAAAACTAGGCCCAGGGCCTCCCTGAGGGACAACAGGATGGCAGAGCATGGAAGCAGCCTGGCCTGGCCTGGTCCTGTGTGCCAGTGGAGGCCCAGAGGTCCAGGGGTCCTTAGTCAGAAGATGAGTAAGATTTTGAATATAACTATGCAAAACAACAAAATTAGTTATGTTTCTACCACCTTGTTTTGAAAGCCTACATTGTTACTGTTTTGGGCTCTTTGCTATAGTTATTTATTTGACTCTTGCTTCTTATTTTTCTTATACTTTGTTATGTTTTGATGTTTTGTTTTTTCTTCTAATACAGAAAGGTTAGATGTACATGTATAGGCTTATATATGCCTAGAACTTCACCTAAAGAGTTTACAAGAATTGATTTTATTATGTGTGATGGTATGATCAGCTACATAGAAGAAAATGAGATATCAAGGTATCCACTGATGATTTCCTATTATTTTGTTTTGAAGTCAAATAATGCTTTTATTCTTGCTTGTGATTGGTTTTAATCTGTTTTCAATTATTTGATTTCAATATATGTGGAGGTATGGACAGCTATTTTGAAGAAAACAACAGACATTGTAGCCATTATTGATTTCTTATTGTCCTGTTTTGAAGACTCTCATTCTTTTATTTTGATTGCTTTTATATGTAAGGCTCTATTTTTGTTTTGATTGCTTTTATACTATTTTATTTTGTATTAACATATTATGTGTGAAGATATAGACAACTATCTAGAAGAAAACAAGAGACATTAGGGTAGCCACTGTTGATTTCTTGTTGTCTTGTTTGAAGTCCTCTGTTATTTGGGTTGTTTTACTCTGATCTGTCTTGTTCTGTTTGTTTTGCTTTACTTTGTTTTGTTTTATTCTTTTTAAGATAAAAAAGATATGGTCCTCAGAAGAAGGGGACTTTTTATATGAGGGACAATTCCTTTAAAGCAATGTGGAGAACTTGAAGGATACTTGATACTGTTATTTCAAAATAGCACAACAGGGAGGGCGTAAGGAGAAGTGAAATTCTTAGGTGAAATTCATTTGTGCATTTGTTCATTCATTCAACCAATAATTCCAAATTGGAGATAATATACTCTAGGCTTCATGGAAATAGTGGAAATTTACATTGTGCTACTGATATAATTGTTCAAAATGCTCCCATAACTATCAAAATGTTCCAGCTTAGATGATAAATTACACAGCATTTATGAGCTGGTTGAGAAAAAAAGATTTTCATGGCTCCTTATTTTTATCTCCATCATATTTGATGTTTTATCTTATGCATGTATCAGAATTCCTCCTGTGGAGACTTTATCAATTTCCCCTATGATTCTGCCTAATTTCTCTAGCTGTTGATGTAAGTAGAAGAAGTGCCTGACAGTCATATGCTGTGCTTACATTATTATTCTGAGGTAGCAATTCCATAAATAGAAAGAATGAACTTAACAAGTCATGGCTAACTTTGTGGTGAGCTCTGCTTCGTGGTCTGTCTTTGTAAAAAAAATTAAACTTGTACAGTAAGTGTATGTTGAGAAATATAGGTCCATTGGTCAATAGGTCCATTGGTCAATATTTTTCAGAATACTTATTTTAACAGTTTTTGAAAGCTAAAATTATTTGTCAATTTTCAACATTTTAACTTTTCTCCCAGTCTTCATTCTACTCATCTTTCACTAGAAAAAGTTTTGTTTTTCTCCTTTTCATTTTGAAATATACTTAATGTTCACAA
>PVLA01003476.1:56803-125456 GCA_004027455.1 Hydrochoerus hydrochaeris
CCCCTTCCCCCTCTCCTCCTCTCCTCTCCTCTTCTCTCCTTTCTTCTCCTCTCTCTCTCTCCTTTTTCTCCCTTCTCATTAGTTACCATTTTCCCTTCTGTCCTTTAGCCATCATTTCTTCTCAGAAGACTTTTCAGCCTCCAGAAGGCATAGAAATATCTTTTCTGTGTTCTTGTAGAAGTGTATATTTCACTCTTGCATAACTGTTATCACATTAGACTGTAATTTCATGTTTAATTATCTATATCTTTTACCAGATCTTTTACTCCACAAAGCCAGGATCTGTGTCTTGGTTACAGTTTTATACCCAGCACAATAATAGTGTAAGCTACACAATGGATACTGTAAGATACCATATGAATATACATTGAATAAATAATTCACCTAAAATTCTAACTCAATTGGTTTAAGGCATTGTTTTATAATTATGAACATACAAAAGGGACTATGCAGCTGAGGATTTTAAATGAGGAATGACCTGGAAAATTAAATCCTTTTGATGACCAAATTCACTCTTGTGGGAGCTGTTATTCACTGCTGACACAGTCAGTTTCCTCCCTTGAAATAACAAATTAAGTATTATGTCTTATTTCCATCACTCACAGCTTCACACAATATGGAATACATACTTTTTCATTTACAAATAACACTTAAGCATATTTTTGCAGCATATTATTTTGTGATGCATCCATTTAAATAATCCATACAGTGAGATGAAGAGCTCAATTTTATTTTGCTATGATGGTCCCAAATGTCTAATAGACAATTCTCTCTTTTGCTTATCACTCATCTCAGGCATTCTCCACTTCCTGATTCTTGGAGATAGGAGTGAGGATGAGAGATTAGGCTTGACTCTAGTGTGTCTTTGTCCCAATACTTCTCAGTTATCATACACAGATGGCTCCAAGAATCAGCTATTTGGCGATGAACATGAGGCCCTGATCTAAAAGCTTTGGTACTATAGTAATGTACTTTACAAGTGCTTCTCCTTTGTGGACTTCTATGTCTTTATCTTCCAAGGAGAGATTCTATTAGGTGATTATTTAGTTCTAAAATATATGTAATTCTCTCCTTTGTAGCTTTATTTTTATCTCTACAATATGCAAGTTTTCTGCAACCTCCAACTTATACCAGCTTATACCAACTTCTGTCACATATCAGATTTGAATGGAAACAAGTAGATCCCTAGGAAGCATCCCAGGATATGATATATGAATACACCCAATGAACAGTATCTGTGTGAATATTCACTTATATCACTGGGTATCCAATCCTGAAATCATCATTTTTAATGGCTTACTGATATTTTCTCTTCTGTTCATTTATTTTGCACATCTTCCTTTTGTGTTGAGAATTATTCAGTTATTTCTTTCCTTATGAGACTCTTATAACATCTGAATGCTACCAATGCCAAAATGTGAATTCCACCTCGAATGTTTTCCCCATTCTCTTAAATCTTGTTAGCTTTACCCTCTATTTTGTATTCCCCTTCACCCCTCACAAACCCAAGTAATTTTGACATGCAGGAGCTTGTGTTTTGCCCTTCCTGTTCCATAGCTCCATTAGATTTAGCCACAGTGCTGCTGAGTTCCCAGAAAAAGAGCCATTGCAGATATCTCAACTCTGTGCAACAGGGCTTGTTAAGCAGCTGTAGCATCCTTCATCTTCTCTCTGGTCTTGGCTATTGAATATCCCACTCATTGCCACTTCCACATACACTTCTTCCTTCCCTCCCCTTCCCATCCTTATCATTCTTTTATTTCCCACAAAAGCCACTGCATATTTCAATGAAGTCAGCACTTTTATCTTTATATAGATTAGAGAAGCAATTTATTCCCCCCAGAAATCCTTCAAGTTGGTGCCATTGTATTGATTTAGTTAAAAGTGAAATAAAGTCAAGCTGCAGAAACACTTTGAGTGAAAGTCTCTGCCTTGTTACAAACCACTCTGCACTAGCAAATCAGAAATTTGTTAAGGTGGGTCATGTCAAAACTTCACTTCTCAGTCATCACATGATTGGGGTGTTCACTTCAATAGATGAATGCCTTTCTGTAAGCGGGGGCATCAAAGTTCTGGCATGATATGTTAAATTTCAAAGATGTTGGAGACCTGAATTGTATGCTAGTGTTTGACATATCAGTGAGGTACTGTCATGTTAGGAAGAAGTGCCTTTAGGAGACATAGTCTGGACCAGAGCTATGATAAAAATCTTTTGTCTGCTCTATTTGAATATCCATTAAAGCCAACTAACACACATTATTGAAACATTCGTGAAAGTGACAGTGCAAATATTGATGACATAGTCAGCTACATTGTTAAAAAGAATGCAACAAATGTGAAAGGTACTTTGAATAGAAATGAGCTAGGTTAAAAGGAAATACAGATAGTGAATATTCATATCAGGATGAATCAACAGATCTGTTTCTGGAAAAAGTAGGTAAGTTATCATAGGACTTGCTTCAGTTCCTTAAATTTCGGTCCCTGTAGTCCAGAATTAGAAAATATCATGTTTCCATTTTCCTAGTCCATACTTCACCCACAAAACAAAGAGGAAACTAGGATCTAAACAAGTTCAAGCTTCTCTACCCTGATGCCTTTGTTCATGATGATTCACCTAGCAAGATTCCTAGTTTTTCAGTTTGAGACTGTCTTTCTCTGAGCCTCTACTGTTCCCACTATACTGAGAGCTAGATTGAACTATGCCAGCCAAGAAAACTAGAGGCAACTATCAATCTGTCAGTGCCTTTCTCTTTTTGCATTGGTAAATTGAGAGCCTTGCTTTTATTTGGTTATCACTGTGTAGCATTGCTGTTTGATTTTAGACTTCTAAAACTCACAATTATGTCTTGGAAATATTAATTATAATGTTAAAGAGGTATATTCAACTATTACCCTTAAATACAACATTACTATGAACTATTTAACTGGTTTTGGTATTACTTTTGGGTATGGTACAATTCTAAGTGATAAATAGAACAAACAAGAAGAAATTAAAGTTCTAGCTCCAATATTGCTCATTTCTCTAGGATTGAGATAGAGGTTTAGTCATAGGGATATCCCCAAGAGATTGATAATGCCCTTGTTAGATTCAGGGAAAGAGATTTTTAAGTTCTATATTTTTCAGGTGCCATACTCCATATTTCTAATGCCTTAATATAAAACCATGGGAAAAAAGATGTAAAAACAAATAATTATTTCATTTGTTAACCCCAAATATTGTTTCTTACTCACTATTTGACCTATCTCAGTCAGTTACCTTCACAGAAAGAATTTGTATTAACTGCTTGGTGGAGGTAGAAAGACAATTGTTTCCTAAATGACTGGGCTTGGAAGCCTAGTGGAAATGGTTTATGAGACAGATGACTTTTGTTTGAACTCTGCCTCTATCATTTTCTTTCCTGTGATCTAGGGCACATCATTAATTCCCATCTGTCTTTTTTTTTCTTTCTGTAAATAAATGATAATATTAATACCTGTTTCATTTGAGGTGTTGAATAAATTAAATAACTTCATAAATATAACACACTAAGGAACATACTTGAGACACAATAATCTTTATGTTAATGTTTGCTACTAGTGTTCATGGAAACGGCAGTAAAACTGAAGTCAAACTGATCTTCACTATTTATTAGTCCATATTATTTTTGGAAAGTGAAAGAAAATACTGTATACATATCATAGGTTTCCTTTGAGGTCTAATTGAAGTTGTATACACAAAACATATGACACTTAGCATGCATTTAATACCTAAGGATTCTGTTTTTGTTTTTATTTTCCCTGTCTTTTACTCTTTACAAAAAGTCTGCTCTTGTAGTCCTGGCAAATCCCATTCTCTAAAACCTCAAGATCTTGTCTCTAATATGCTTTCACCAGGAATTCTATAATCAAGTGATCTATGCCAACTCTTTTCTATTTCTATTATTTATTTAGATAATAGTATTATTACTGTTATTTATTTTCATCCACATATTGAAAAATACTGTAGTGACTACTGCATGGGGTTATAACACCCCTTCTGAACCTTCCATAACACCATCCCCTTGCTCTCCACTTCACACAGTCAGTTCTTTTCTCTACACTCCCACAGTGTGCTGCGCATGCTTGCACTTCTATTATACTTTGGTGAATCAATGATTGATGAAATACTGACAGAAAGACAAAAAGAAAGTTATCTCAGTCCCCAGAATATGAAGCCTTCCACCTACCACTAACGACAAATGGAACTGATGATCACTGTACATTGCCTTGCCTAATTCCATCAATAATCATGGAACATGTTTGTTTCTGCTTGATTTTCAAAGTGAAATAATGGATTGCATTAGAAGATAACTCTTATTAAACTGATATTTATCACACCTATTTCTGGCCAACTCCTATGTTATACTGTAAGTAAAAAGATAAATAAGACACAGTGGTCTTCTCAATTAGTTAAAAATCAAGCAGAGAAAGTGAGGGAAGCATGAGAAGAAGCCTAAGGACACCGGTCAGTGAAGTACAGTGAGGAAAGACGTGGTCTTGGAGACCTTGTTACTGCAAACAAATTACTGAGCCTTGCTAGGCCTCAGTTTCCTCATCTACAAATGAGACAGACTATAAATGTACTTGGATCTTGGATTATTGGGAGGATTAAATGAGACCAGACCTATAATTGCTTAGTATGATGCCTAGGCACACACTAGGCAATCAATAAATGTCAGTCACTTGTAGTAGCATCAAGAGAGTGGTGCAGACAATGCAAATCTCAGAGTAAGGGATGAGGAGATCAGCCTAGGCAAAAGACTAAGTCAGTAGGGTTCCTTTTACCAGGGTTCAATTTTAGTTGGACCATTTTTAAGAGAGTCATAAAAAAGTAGAAAGAATATTCAACAAGGAATATAGCATACAAAGGTAAGTTGAAGTGAAATACAATAGAGGCCCAATTAATATACTATTTTAAAGGAGGCAGATTGTGCAAGGGAGAACAAAGAAAATGATAAGGAAAGAAATATTTTGAAAAAATACATTCAGATTCTGTTAAATTTCTGGTCCCATGACTACTAGTTGCAAAATTTTAGAAATTATTAACCTGTTCAGATTCCAATTTATTCATCCTTAAAATAAACAATCCTTGGCTTTCATCAATCTTGCCACAGTCCCTTCCAATCTCTCTAGAAGACATTAGTTTAAATATTTTGGGGAAAGTACCTATTTAATCTTCATAATGAACTTATGAAGATGCTATTATTTTATACTTTTATAAGTGGAGAAACAGAGATAGAGGTTAGATAATGAATGTCACACAGGTTTTAAATGGTAGTGGCATGACTTGAATCCAAGCAGTTTTCTTTTTTAAACTTGACAGTGCAAGGTGAAACAAGCAAGATATCCATATCATGAAAGAGAGAAACTTAAAAAAACAATAAATATTTCATCTTAGGCTTAGGAATAGTTGATTTTGGTTGATGCAACTGGCTAACATAACTTTTAGCTAAATGAAGGATAATAATAAATACACTTTATTGAGCACTGAGTTTCTATGATTTGGATGCTGTTTTAAGTCCTTTAAATAAATGTAATATATCACATACATAGAAGCTAGGTCAAAAACCACATGATAATATCAATGGATGTAGCAAAGTTTTTTGAGAAAATCCAGTGCCCTTGCATGACAAAAAACATGAATAAAACAGATATAGAAGAATCATATCTGAATTTGACAAAAGCTATTTTTGACAAAACAATAGCCAGCATCATACTAAATGGGGAAAACCAAAAAGCATTCCCCTTAAATCAGAAGCAAGACAAGGATGTACACTATCACCTCTTCTATTTCACATAGTACATGAAACATTTGCCAGGGCCATCAGGCAAGAGAAAAAATAAAAGGGATACATATAGGAAAGAAAGAATTCAAATTATCATTATTTGCAGATGACATGTTTCTCTACATATAAGACCCAAATAATTCCACCAATAGCTCTTAGAATTAATAATTATTTTCAGTATTGTGGCAGGATACATGACCAACACAAAAATCATTAGCATTTGTGTACATTAATAATAACAATGAGAAGGAAATTATGAAAACAATACCACTCACAATGACTTCAAGAAAAATTAAATACTTATGAATTAAGCTAAACAATGAAATGAAAGATCTCTACAAAGAAAACTACAGTATTCAGAAAAACAGAGATTGAAGGGAGATCAGAAAATGGAAAGATGCCCCCTGATCCTAGATAGGCAAAACCTACCATACTGTCAAAATGGTGGTACTCCCAAAACCATTAAATAGATTCAATATAGTCTCAACAGCATACTTCATGGATCTAGAAAAATCAGTCCTAAAATTCTAAGGAATCAGAAGTGACCCAAAGTAGTAAAAGCAATTCTTGGCCACAATAGTGAATCAGGAGGCATTAAAATACCTGACTTCCAGCTATCTTACAAAGCAATAGTGATAAAAACTGGCATAGTACTGGAATAAAAATAGACATGTTCATTTATGTAACAGGATAGATAATACAGAAATATCTCCAGACATAGTCAGCTATTTGATTTTTAACAGATGACCCAAAAATACACTGGAGGAAAGATCCTACTCAACAAGTGATACTGGGAAAACTGGGTAATTGTTTACTGAATATTAAAACTAGACTCAACTCTCTCACCATATGCCAATCTAATATAAATTATTCAGTCAAGATGAATAAAAAAACTAAACATTAAAATGGAAACAGTGAATCTACTGGAAGATAAAATAGGTGAAACACTTAAAGACATAGCATAGAAAAGATTTTCTTTTTTTAAATTTTTTTTATTTAAAGAGAAAAAAAGGAAAAAAGTAGGCATATTACAGAATTTCAAGAAAAGTAGATAAACCATAAGAAATCACTAGTTGATAAATTACATATTGTTCTTTTAGAAATAGTTATTCAAGATACAAAATTAAAGCACACAAAGTGGACACTCCAGCAGTGAGAGTGCAAAGAGATCTGTTCAACAATCCAACAAGAACCTAGAAATATGGTCATCAATCCCACACATCTAAACATAAATGCAGCTATCTTTTATAGCACTTCCTATTTCCTCTTTTTTTACAATAGCAACTATACATTTTTAAAATTTTATTTAAACAGAAAAAAGGGTATCAACAATACAGAATTCTAAAAGAAAGAAAGAAAAAGGAGAATGAGAAAAAGCCCCACTAAGAAATCAGTAATTTATAAATTACATACTGTCATCCTGGATGTAGTTGTTCAAGTTACAAAGTTAAAGGGTACATAGTAAATATTCAATCAGTCAGACTACAAACAGTTCTGCTCAAAGATCCAACAAAGATTCAGCCATATGGTCATCTATTTTACACACTCAAACTTACATGCAGTTATATCCCTTAGAGCACTTTCTTTTCCTCTCTTTTTTACAATAGCAATTACACATTTTGGATTTTTACTCTTGAGTTCTTATTTACTTTTTACACTAGAGACACAATATGATGTTTATAAATATGATTCTTATTTATTTACTAATGAAGATAGTCTCAAGTTCTCTCCATTTGCCTATGAAGGCCTCAAGGTCATCCTTTTTATAGCTGAGTAATATTCCATTGTATAAAAATGCCACATCTTTTTCATCCACTCTGCAGTTGATGGGAATCTTGGTTGTTTCCAAGATTTAGCTATCACAAATTGTGCAGCTATGAACATGGGTGCACATATATCACTGTGATATGAACTTTTCAGTTCTTTGCGAAAATACGCAGGAGGGGGATAGCTGGATTGAATGGGGCTTCCAATCCTAGTCTTCTTAGAATTCTCCATATGGATTTCCATAATGGTTGCACCAGTCTAAAATCCCACCAACAGTGGAGCAGTGTTCTTTTTTCCCCGCAGCCTCACCAACATTTGTTATCAGTTGATATCTTGATGGAAGCTATTCTTTCAGGAGTGAGGTGGAATTTCAATGCTGTTTTAATTTGCATTTCTTGAATGACCAGTGATGGTGAACATTTCTTCATGTATTTATTTGCCATTTGTAAACCTTTCTCTGAGAACTGTGTGTTCATCTCAGATGCCCATTTTTGGAGAGGGTCTTTGAATTTGGGGGGCTTGATGTTTTTCAATTCTTTATATATTCTGCACACAAGTCCTTTTTCTGAGGGGTTGCTGGCTAAAATTCTTTCCCACTCTGTGGGTTTTCTTTTCATTCTGTTGGTGATTTCCTTTGAAGTGCACAAACTTTTCAATAATGTGAGATACCAGTTGTTGATTCTTTGAAGTGTTTCCTGTGCAGTTTGCATTTTGTTCATGAATTCTCTGCTTACCCCTATGTCTCCAAGACTTGTACCTACCTTGTCTTCCAGTAGATTTAGTGTTTCTGTTTTAATATTGAGGTCTTTGATCCATTTAGACTTTAGTTTTGTGCATGGTGATATGCATGGATCTAGTTTCAGTCTTCGGCATATAGAGAGCCAATTTTTCCAACACCATTTATTAAAGAGACTATCCTTCTTTCAGTGGACATTTTTAGCCCCTTTGTCAAATATCAAGTGGCTGAGGGTCTCTGTAGTTGAGCTTGCATCTTCTAATCTGTTCCATTGATCCTCTGGTCTATTTCTTTGCCAGCACCAAGCTGGTTTTATCACTGTGGCTTTATAGTACTGTTTCAAGTCAGGAATTGAGATGCCTTTTGCTTTGCTTTTGTTGCCCAGAATTGTCTTTGCTGTTCTAGGTTTCTTCTGTTTCCAAATGAATTTTAGGAATGTTTTCTCTAGATCTGTGAGGAATGTCAATGGTATTTTGATTGGGATTTCATTAAATCTGTATAACAGTTTTGAGAATATAGGCATTTTCACAATGTTCTTTCTTCCTAACCAAGAGCAAGGAATTTCCTTCCATTTTCTAATATCCTCTTCAATCTCCTTTTTCAGCATAGTATAATTTTCAGCATATAGGTCTTTTACATTTTTAGTTAGATTGATTCCTAAGTATTTCATTATTTTACATGTTATTGTAAAGGGTGATATTTCCATAATTTCTCTCTCAGTGAGCTTTTTATTTGTGTACAGGAATGCTATGGGTTTCTGAGCATTGACTTTGTATCCAGCCACACTGCTGAACTTGTTTATTACCTCTAGCAGTCTTTATTGGAATCTTTTGAATCTTCTATATAGAGTATCATGTCATCTGCAAATAGTGATGATTTAACTTCTTCCTTTCCTATCTTTACTCTTTATTTCTCTCTCTTGTCTGATTGCCCTGGCTAGTCTTTCCAGAACTATGTTGAAAAGGAGTGGTCCTTGTCTTGCTCCTGATTTTAAAATGAAAGCTTTCAGTTTTTGTCCATTTAGTACAATGTTTGCTGTTGGTTTGTCATAGATGGCCTTATAAGGTTGAGGTAGACGCTGTGTATTCCAAGTTTCTGAAGGGTTTTTATCATGAACATGTGTTGGATTTGTCAAAACCTTTTTCTTCATCTATTGAGATGACCATGTGGTTTTTATTTTTGGGTCTGTTGATGTGGTGTATTACATTTATTGATTGGCATATGTTAAAACATCCCTGCATTCCTGGAATGAACCCCACTTGGTCATGATGTATAATCTTCTTAATGATTTGCTGCATTGTATTTGCCAGTATTTTGTTGAAAATCTTTGCATCAATGTTCATTAATGAGATTGGCCTATAGTTCTCTTTTTTGCTTGCATCTTTCTCTGGTTTTGGTATCTGAGTAATACTTGCCTCCAGGAATGATTTACGGAGGATTGCTTTTTTCTCAATTTCATTGAAGAGTTTAAGCAGTACTGGCTTCAAATCTTCTCTAAATTTCTTGTATAATTCGGCTGTGAATCCATCAGGACCTGGGCTTTTCTTTGTTGGCAAGTTTTGAATTATATTTTCAATTTCAATAGCTGATATTGGGTTGTTCAAAATTGCTATATCTTCTTGGTTGAGATTTGGTAGTTCATATGTTTCTAGACATCTGTCCATTTCCTCTGCATTTTCCACTCTATGTGAGTAGAGATTTTCAAAGTAGGTATTCATAATCTTTTGAATTTCCATGGGATCTGTAGTAATTTCACCCTTTTCAGTCCTTATTGCATGAATTTGAATTTTTTCTTTCTTTCTCTTGATAAGGTTAGCTAGGGGTTTGTAAATTTTGTTTATTCTCCCAAAAAACCAGCTTTTTGATTCATTATTTCTTTGTATTGTTGTAGGAGCGGCTCAAGGTAATTGGCGCTGTACTGCCCCTCCTGCCTGAGGGCATTCTGTGTCAGCCTACACTACCCATGACCCTCTCCTGCATTTAGCGGATATGAGGAGGGCCCAGTCATGGTTACCACGTACCCCTACCTAGCAGCAGCTTCCTGCCTCTAGCTTGTTCTTATTTGGATAGATCTTGCTCTCTAGCTAATCAGCGGACACGCAACGTGCTTACCCTGCCCAGCTCCATGTTTTGCCCCCCACTTATAAAAACCCTGTGCCCTATATCAATAAACAAGACTTGATTGGAAGCCCTCAACTTGTCTCCATCTCTCTCTCCTCTTGCCCCACCCACCATCCCCGTTCCCTCTTCAGGTGAGACCCACAGATTGATCCGCGGGCCGGATCATATTGTTTTTTTAGTTTCAGTTGCACTGATTTCTGCTCTAATATTTACAATTTCCTCTCTTCTATGAGCTTTGGGTTTAGCTTGCTCTTCTTTTTCTAGAAGCTAGAGATGGAGCATTAGGTTGTTTATTTGTGCTCATTCTGTTTTCTTGATATGACAGTTTATTGCTATATATTTCCCTCTTAACACTGCTTTCATTGCATCCCACAGATTACAGTATGTTGTTTCTATATTTTCATTGAATTGTAGGTATTGTTTTATTTCTTCTTTAATTTCATCTGTAGCCCACTGGTTGTTCAAAAGGCTGTTATTTAATTTCCAGGTATTTATGCAGGTTTTACAATTTCTTTGTCATTAATTTCCAGTATCAGTGCACTATGGTCAGATATTATGCATGGTATGATTTCAATAACTTTGCATTTACTTAAGAATATTTTATGGGATAATATATGGCCTATTTTGGAGAATGTCCCATGTGCAGCTGAGAAGAATGTGTATTCTGGTGTGGTTGGGTGCAACACTCTTTAAACATCTACTAAGTCCAATTGCTCACAGGTATGATTCAATTGTTTCTTTGCTGACTTTTTGTCTAGTTGATCTATCTCTTTGTGACAATGGTGTGTTAAGATCTCCTGTTATAATTGTGTTTTTATGTATTTGGTTTTTCATGTTCATTAGTATCTGTCTTATACAGTTGGGTGCTTCTGTATTTTGCACATATGTATTTATAGTTGTTAGTTCTTACTCTTGAATTTTACCACTAACCAATATGTAGTGATCTTCTCTATCTCTTTTAATCATTTTAGGTATGAAGTTCATATTGGCTGCAAATAGAATAGCTACCCCTGCTTTTTTCTGGATTCCTGTTGCATGGAATATTGTTTTCCATCCTTTGACTTTTAATCTATGAGTTTCCTTTTGGGTCAGACATGTTTCTTGTATACAGCATATTGTAGGATCATGTTTCTTGATCCATACTGTCAATCTATTTCTTTTTATAGGTGAATTCAGGACATTTATATTTATGGATATCACTCATATATACTGGCTCAACTTTGCCATGTTATGTTGCAGTTGTTTCTTTCTGCTTTTCCTCTTAGTTAATTGCTTATTCTACCTGGTGGTTTCTTTCTTTTGTTGTTTTGGGGATTGTGGTCATTTTTATCTCTGTCTAGTGTCTTTCAGTACTCTTTCTAGGGTTGGTTTGGTGAACATGAATTTCTTCAGTTGTTCTTTGTCATGGAAGTATCTTGTTTCTCCATTAAATTTGAATGAAAAATTTTCTGGGTACATCAGTCTCAGTTGAAGGTTGTTTTCTTTCAGGGCTTGAAATACTTCACTCCAAGCTCTTCTTGACTTGAGGGTTTGTGCTGCAAAGTCTGCATGGTTCTAATGTGCTTTCCTTGATAGGTGAGTTGTGTCTTCTCTCTGACAGCTTTTAATATTCTGTATGTCTGAGATCTTAATTATTATGTTTCTGGGTGTGGATTTATGTTGGTTGTGACCATTTGTTGTTCTATATGTCTCACTTATCTGCATATCAGATTCTTTCCCTATGTTTGGGAAATTTTCTGCTATTATTTCTGTAAATACTTTATATATGTCATTTGCCTGGACTCCTGTATCTTCACTAATGCCCTTTATTCTTATATTGTTGCTCTTGGCATCATCATGAAGCTTCTGGATTGTCATTTCATGCTGCTTTGTTATTTTTAAAAGTTCTTTCCTTTCTCAATCACTAGCTGTGATCCTGTCCTCAAGGTCTGAAATCCTATCCTCAGCTTCCTTTAGGCGGCTTTGCACGTTTTCAATAGAATATTTTGTTTCTTGGATGTCTATTTGAGTTAGTTTCATGAATTCTGCTTGTTTTCTATATTGTTCATTCAAAGTTTCAATCAGTTTCCCATGCTCATGTACTTTTTTCTCTAGTTCTTCTTTAGCTACATTCAACAACTCCTTTACTAAATTTGTTATTTCTATCTTTACATGGGAGACTATTTCTAATTTGATTTCCTCTGTAGCCTGATGCAGTTGTTTTTTGATTTCACTGGCTATCTTTTTAGAGATTCCTGGTATGTTAATTTTTGGGTCATGTATTTAAATGTCTGCTATAGTTGCTTCTGGTAAACTATATGTTTGTACTACATTTTGCTTTTTTTGTGTCATTTTCACTCTGCCTGGTGTTTGCTATGTGTTGGAGGGGACCAAACACACTGTTTTCAGACAGACCAAAGTCTTGCACTTAGTTGGAGGGGGTTTTACTACTGGCCCTAATTATCCCCTGTACACCTGTATTTTAGGGGTATAATTACCACATTGATACAGTCAATCCAGTGTAGTCCAAAGTTCACCACCTGGGAGCAAATTTCCAAATTTTCTCACACCAACTTGATCCCACTGAGATCTTCTGATGTTTCATTTGGGAGGGTGGGCCCATCTGTAGCAGTCCAGGGCAGTTTTCAGTCTTGGAAGGGCCTCCTCAATGTTCACAGTGGCAGGGCAGGCCCAAGGGGAGGTTCCGAGTAGCCTATCCCTGAGGCAGTCTTGTGCTGAGTTCCTGGTGGCAGAGTGGGCCCTTGGTGGAAGTTTTGGGGAGCTTACACCTGAGGCAGGCTTGTGCTGAGTTCCTGGTGGCAGGGCAGGCCCTTGTTGGAGCTTCAGAGGAGCTTACCCCTGAGGTGGGCTTGTGCTGAGTTTCAGGTAGCAGGGTGGGCCCTAGGTGGGGTTTCCGTTGAGCTTATCCCTGAGGCAGGCTTGTGCTGAGTTTCCAGTGGCAGGGTGGGCTCTAGGTGGAGCTTCCTGGGAGCTTATCACTGAGGCAGGCTTGTGCTGAATTCCTGGTGGCAGGGCAGGCCTTTGGTATAGCTTCCGGGAAGCCTTACCTTAGGCAGGCTTGCGCTGAGTTCCAGGTGGCAGAGCAGGCCCTAGGTGGAGCTTCCGGGGAGCTTACCCCTGAGGTGGGCCTGTGCTGAGTTCCTGGTGGCCAGAAAAGATTTTCAAATAGAACTTCAATTGCCCAAGAAACAACAGTGAGAATCAACAATGAGATTGAATCAAATAGAAAATCTTCTGTACAATAAGGGAATCATTTGGTAGAGTGAAGAGAAAACTTACAGAATGGGAAAAATTTGCCCACTGCTCCTCAGACAAAGAATTAATATCTAGAAGATATAAAGAACAAAAAAGATAGATTGCCCAAAAGAAAAGACCCAGTCAAGAAATGGGCAAGTGCATTGAACAGATACTTCTCAAAGTAAAATTACAAATGGCCATCAAATATTTTTTTAAAAATACTTAACATTTCTGACCATTAGAGAGATGAAAATTAAAACAATGCTAAAATTCCATCTTATTCCTGAAAGAATGTTAATAATCAAGAAATCAAAGTAACAAATGCTGGTAAGGCTGTGGGGAAAATAGGGGTGTAATATAATCTATTACAAACAGTATGGAAATCAATATGGAGATTTTTCAAAGAACTAAAATTAGAAATTTCCTATGAACCACATGTCTCCTTTGTAAATATCTTCCAAGAGAGCTTGAGACAGCATATTACAGCAATATATTAATAACCATGTTTATTTCACTTATGAGTTTGTTTTCTAGTTGCATTGATTTACCCATAAAAGCCTGTAATTTATCCTTCTTTATGTATTTCTCTAATGACCAGTGATGTTGAATATCTTTTCATATATTTATTGGCCTTTTGAATTTTTCATCAGTAATTATGTATCCATTTGAGATTCCCATTTTTGGATTGGATCTTTGAATTTTGGGAGTCCTGATATTTTTCAATTCTTTATATGTTTAGATAGAAGTCCTTTGTCTGAGGAGCAATTGGTTAAAATCTTTTCCCACTACATGGGTTTTCTTTTAACTCTGTTGATGATTTCTTTTGATGTGCAAAAACTTTTTAATAAGATGAGATCCAATTTGTTGGTTCTGTGAAGAATTTCCTGTACACATTGTTTTTTGTTCATAAACTCTCTGCCTACCCCTTATGTACATGAGATTTCTCCCTTATGTCTTTCAGTAGATTTAGTATTACTGTCTTAATATTTAGATCTTTGACCTATTTTGAGTTTAATTTAGTGCATGGTGATAGGCATCGGAGTAGTTTATGTCTTTGGCATGTGGAAAACCAGTTTTTTCAGCATCATTTATTTAAAAGCCTGTCATTCTTTCAGTGAATATGTTTGGCCCCTTTGTCAAAGATAAGAAGGTTGAGTGTGTTTGTAATTGTGTCTGTATTTTCTACTCTGTTTTTTTCATCCTCATGTCTGTTTTTTTTTTACAGTACCATGCTGATTTTATCACAGTAGCTTTGTAGTATAATTTTGAGTCTGCAATTCTGAAGCCTCTTGCCTTGCCTTTGTTTCCCAGGATTTCCTCTGCTGATTTTTCCATCTGATTCAAGATAAGTTTTAGGATTTTTTCTAAATCTGCGAGGTATGCTAATGGTATTTTGTTATCCCTCTTTGATTTCTTTTTTCAAAGTACTATAATTTTCAATGTATAAATCTTTTACTTACATTCTAAGATTGATTCCCAAGTATTTCATTTTTTTGGATGCTGTTGTGAAGGATGTGGTTTTCCTAATTTCTCTCTCAGGAATTCTATTGACCTTTGAGTGTTGTCTTTGTACCCAGCTATGCTGCTGAATTTGCTTATTAAGTCTAAAATCCTGTTAATGGAGTTTTTTTGGGTCTTGTAGTTAGAATATCTTTCCATCTATGAATAATGATAATTTAACTTCTTCCTTTCCTATCCTTATAACATTTATTTCTCTCTTATTTGATTACTATGGCTAATGTTTCCAGAACTATATTGAATAGGAATGGTGACAGGGGTCAGCCTTGTTTTGTTCTTGATTTTAGAGTGATTTTAGAGAGTAATGTTGGCTGTTGCTTTGTCATTGGTGGTTTTTATTAGACTGAGGTAAAGAACATTTATTTCAATTTTATGTAGGGTATCTATTATGAATGAGTGTTGGGTTTTGTTAAAAAATTTTTATGCATCTATCGAGATGACCATGTGAATTTTGTCCTTGATTCTGTTGATATAGTGTGCTACATTTATTGATTTGCATATATTAAACCATCCTGGCATTACTGGGATGAATCCCATTTGGTCATGTTGTATAATCTTTTTAATGATTTGCTGCATTTTATTTGCCAGTGTTTTATTTAGAATTTTTGCATCTATGCTAGTTAAGAAGATTGGCTTTTAGTTCTCTTTTTTGATTGCATCTTTCTCTGGTTTTGGTATCAGGGTAATACTTGCTTCCAAGAAAGGACAGGTAATTTATACTATAATCTGTTGATGGTTTTGGAGAATGTTATTTAATTTCCATGTTTTTAATGGAGTTTTTTGTTTTCTTCTGTTGTTAATTTCCAATTTTATTGTACTATGGTCATTTATTATACAGGGTATAATTTCAATTCCTTTGCATTTACTTAAGCATGTTCTGTGGTCTTGTACATGGTCTATTGCAGAGAACATTCTTTGTGTAACATTCCTTGAGAAGAATGCATATCTTGATGTTGAGTGGAACACTGTACATATCTACTAAGTCCCTTTGGTCACAGATTTGGTTCAGTTCTGTTATTTCTTTGTTGAATTTTTGTCTAGTTGATCTCTTTGTGACTACAGAGTTTTGGGTTCCCCTATTATAAATGCATTATAGTTTATTTTATTTTTCATGTCTATTAATATTTGTCTTATATAGTGGATGTTTATGATTGTTCTCTCTTTCTCTTGAAGTTTTCCCTTGAGAAGTATGTAGTAGTTTTCTTTATCTCTTTTGATCATTCATTTTCTTTTTTTTTTTTTTTGGAACTGGAGATCGAACTCATGACCTTGCACTTGCCAGGCAGGTGGTTATGCCACTCTTTTGATCATTCTTGAAGTTGACATTATCTGCAAATAGAATAGGAACCCCTGCGTTTTAATGAATTCCTGTAATGCAGAGTATTGTTTAAGATCTTTTGACTTGTTCTTGTGTTAAATGTGTTTCTTATATACTGAATACTGTTGGATTTTGTTTCTCAATTCACTGTGCCTGTCAATTTCTTTTTTATTGGTATATGATATGTATTGTCTTATCTTTGTCAAGTTATCTTCCTGTTGGAGGTTCCCTATTTTTTCTTTCTGTTTATGAGCTTGCCTCATATTTAGTGGCTTCTTTCTGCTGTTCTTGGAATTGTGGTCATTTTTATCTCTTTATAAAATACATTACAGTACTCATTTAGGGTATGTTTTGTGGTCATAAATTTCTTGAGTTGTTCTTAGTCATGGAACTATCTTATTTTCTCGACAGATTTGAAAGATAATTTTGCAGCATATATAATTTGAGTTGGAAGTTGTTTTCTTTCAAGACATGAAATACTTTACTTCAAGGTCTTCTTTATTTTAGGGTTTGTGTTGAGAAGTCTGCCATGCTTGTGATGGATTTTCCTTAATAGGTGATCTGTTTCTTTTCTCTGACAACTTTTAATATTATGTTCTTTTGCTGAATTTCTGTGATCTTAATTTTCATAAGTTTGGGTGTAGATTTATTTTGATTAGAGCTAATTGGAGTTCTAATTACCTCACTTATCTTTATGTGAGATTCTTTTCCCTTGGTTGGAAAATTTTCTGCTACAACATCTGCAAATAATTTTTTAGGTCTTTGTGTTGATTTTTGCTTTTTTGGTTGACATCTATTCTTCTTATACTGTTTTTCTTTGTGCCATCTTGTAGCTGTTGAGCTGTTGTTTCCTGGTTCTTTGCTATTTTTAAGAGATCTTCCCTTTTTTGATCACTAGCTTCCATCCTGTCTTCAAGGACTAAGAGTCTATTTTTGGTTTCAATCAAAATATTTTGCCACCTTTCAATGGAATTTTTAATTTCATGAATATCTGTTTGAAATTGTTCCATGCATTCTAATTTTTTCCTACATTGTTAATTGAAGGTTTCCATCAACTTTCTGTGTTCCTATTTTTTATCTTCATCCTTAGATATGCAGAAAAATTATTTCATAATGGTTGTCATTTCTTGCTTTACCTGTAACATTATTTCTGATCTGGTTTCCTCTATAGCTTCATGGAGTTGTTTCTTTACAGCAGTTGCTATCATTTCAGAAATTTTAGGTGTGCAACTTCCAATGTATTCCATATTGGTGTTTCCTGGGTTTGTTTTGGTTGTGCTCGAGTTCTGAGATTTTATTTTGCTCCTTCATTTTGTTATTTTCCACATTTACTCCTGATAAGCTGATTCGGTCCAATGCATTTCCTGCACTGACTGACTGTCCCACAGAGTAAAGGAGCGGTGCAGGCACCTGGATTCCTCTGAACCTAGATTCCCAGCGTGGTAGAAAAGTGATGGGTGATGTTTCTGCTCTCCTTCAGCTTACAGGTGCTCCCTCAAGTGGCAAAGGTTCTCAGGTTGGGGTACTTCTGGACCTTGACATTCCCTGGGGTGCTCCACCAATGGCACCCAGGCAATGTGCTGGGCCAGGCCTGGTCTCCTCCTCCAAGAACTATGAAGATGGCCAAAGTATTCCACTGACTGAAGGTGCCAGGGCTTTAGGCTGGTCAAAACTCAGGTTCTCGGGAACTTGCATGGCTAGCCAGGGTTCAGTCCTAAAAGATATCACTGGGGCATTGGGCAGGGCTAGGAAGTGCTTGGATCATGTGGGACCCACGTTGCTGGACAGGGTGCTCACCCAGTGGATGGTACCAGTGCTCTAGGTGGCCTAGCTGGGGCTCAGTACCTCTGGAGCCCACACATCTGGTGAGGTTACTCCCTTGGTGGATGGTGACAGGGTGATGTGTTGGGTGGAGCTCAGATCATCTGATATCTGTGCTGCTACCTGGGGCATAATCCCGAAAGATGGCAGTAGGGAACTGTGCTGGGCTGGAAGGGTCTCAGATCCTCCAGGACATGTAGCGCTTAGCTGGGGTGTTCCCTCAAAGGATCAAAAGTAAGTTATTAATGTACATAACAAACATAATAGCTATTAAATATATGCTTCTTTTTATATCTTTTATTTAGAGAAAAAAGAAAACATAAAAAAGGATAGAAATAATACAGAATTTAAAAAACCAGTAAGAAATCACTAGGTTATAAATTATATATGGTTATCTTAGAAGTAGTTGTTGAAGTTAAAAAAACCAAAGCATAAAAAGTGGACAATCAAACAATGACAGTACAAATCACTCTGTTTGATGAATTAACAAAATCTTAGTAATATAGTTATCCATCTTGCACACTTTAAACATACATACAGTTACACCTTTAGACCACATTCTTTCCCTTTCATTATCATAATATCTACTATATGTTTGGATCTTATTACTGTTTCAGTTTTTTATTATTTTTTATACTAGAGAGAAAATACAATACATATAAATGTGAGTCTGATTTATTTCACTTAAGAGAATAGTCTCAAGTTGTTTCCATTTACCTATGAAAGCCTCAAGGTCACCCTTTTTATAACTGAGTAATATTCCATTGTATAAAAAATACCACATCTTTTTCATCCATTCTGTTGTTGATGGACATTTTATTTGTTTTCAAGATTCAGCTATTACAAATTGTGTTGCTATGAACATGGGTGCACATACATTGCTGAGACATGATATTTTTAATTTTTCAAGGAAAATACCCATGAGGGGGAATAGCTGGATTGAATGGAACTTCCAATCCTGGTTTTTATGAAGAATCCCCATACTGATTTTCACAGTGGCTGCACCAGTCTGAATTCACACCAAGAGTGGAGCAGTGTTCCTTTTTCTTCACAGCCTCACCAACATTTGTTATCAGTTGATTTATTGATAGCAGCCATTCTTTATGGAGTGAGATGAAATCTCAATGCTGTTTTAATTTGCAGTTCTCAAATAATCATTGATGGTGAGCATTCCTTAATGTATTTATTTGCCATTTGTATATCTTCATCTGAGAAATGGATGTTCAACTCTGATTCCTATTGTTGAAGAGTGTCTTTTAATTTGGGGGACTTGATGGTTTTCAATGCTTTGTATGTTCTGGATATAAGTCTTTTGTCTGAGGGAATGCTGACTAAAATTCTTTCTCTTTCTGTGGGTTGTCATTTAACTTTGTTGGTGATTTCTTTATTTTTTATTTTATTTAAAGAGAAAATAAGCAAAACAGAAAAAGGGTAGAAACAATACAGAATTTCAAAAGAATTAAAAAGTAAGAAATCACTAGTTGATAAATTACATATTGTCTTCTTAGATATATTTGTTCAACTTAAAAAATTAAAGCATACCAAGTGAACATTCAAACGGTGAGGCTGAAAACAGTTCTGTTCAATGATCCATCAAAAACTTAGTAACATGGTTATCAATCCTACACATTTAAGTATACATGCAGTTATATCCTTTAGCACACTTTCTTTTCTCCCTTTTGCTTTTTAAGTCCATTATCTGTTTGGTTGTATCATGTTTCAGCCTGCTCAGTACCTTACTGATCTATTTTGTTGTTGTTATTTACTTTTAATTATTTTTTATTTTCTTTCTTTCTTTCTTTCTTTCAAAGGTAGTAAAATACAGCAGAACAAGATGAAACAAAGCCAATTGAGACAGTGTAGTGAAACTGGTATAGAACTTCACAGCAGGTTACTGGGATAACAGTGATAGGTACAATAATATATTTCGTTTGACTCAGTGCTGTTATTTCTTCTTGAAAGTTTGTCTAGTTTATCTGTCTCTTTGTGATAATGGGGTAATAAGGTCCCCTATTACAATTGTGTTTTTGCTTATTTTGGTTTTCTATTTATTCATATTTGTCTTATATTGTTGGGTGCTCCTCTATTTTTTGCATATATATACCTCTTTTTATAGAAGGTTATCACTTAAAGCATAGCATGCATGTTTTTAAGCATTTCCTTTCTTCTGATAATAAATTTTCATCTTGAGCATCTTTCGTTATAACTTTGGACCCAGGATGCAAACTTCTTTTCTTCTTACTGAAACTATAGGTGGTAGGCAGTATTATTCTCCACATTTTACATGGGAAGAAATTGACACTAAAGTAGAATTCACTGTCCTGAGGCTCTTGTGGCAGAATTAAGATTTGAATTGAATAACCTAGTAGCTTAATTTAGGTAGAAGGTAAGATAGTTAATCACATAAGGGATGGATTTTGGGTATACCTTAGATTGAAAAATAAAACTATGTCATTCTGAAAGATGACAAACTCATTCTCATTCTATGTGGTTGTTTTGGTTTTGTGATCCATTTTCTCTCAGAATCCATGTCTGATCTTTTCTTGGCTATACACCTGGGATAGTTTTAGTATCCTCTTCTCATGTCAGACCAGGATTCTAGGAGCCTAGCTTGTAGAAGGGGGTCATTTTCATAGAAAATTGGAAGCTACAAATAATCAGTTTACAGTGTTAGAATGGACCACTGTCAGACACTTTTTCCATATCTAAATATCTGAGTAAATGTAAATAGACATGATAAGTTAAAGCTTTGAAAGATGTTTGAATTCATTCCCTATCATAACTGCCTACTATTTCTGTAACATAAGAAGCCTGGTAGTATTCTGTTGATGTTTTTATAAGAATGACAGAAAAGGTATTCACTACCTTTCTTTTTACTGTTGGAGCAATTGAAAATAATAGCATAGTTTGTGGGTATTCATTAGGAATTCACCTAAGAAACTTATAGCTTGGCTATTTGCATTCCACAGTTATTATGCTGTTATATCATTATATTCTGTTTAAGAAACTTGAGGCACAGCCCATGGTAGAGCAAAGAAACAAAACCTAAGATTTGTTAACTATTAATCTCAGGAAAATTGAAAACTTTCCTTTAGTTCACTTTGTATTTCATGTGTGATGTTTGACTCATACTCTGGGTTTCACACAATGATGTAAATTATAAAGCTCACTGTAAAGCTGTGAATTGATCTATCACTTATTTTCAGCAAATAATTTTAGCTATGAAACACATTACTATTTGAATCCATTGATAAGAAATCATAATTCTTTATGTATATTAGGAAACACATCTGTATTTTATTTCTCTAGTAGACTGATGGGCTAATGTGTGAAAAAAACAGAATTTGCACTCATCTGGGAACTCTCAATCATTGTTTCTGAAGCAATCATTACAGCACCATTCTTCTTTACCCATGAATTTAAGTATTCCTGGGAGAAGGGAAAGTTAAGGACAAGGAACACTGGTCCCAATAAAAGAAGTTTCAGAAAATAAGGCTCATTCTATTAATTTGGACAACTACTGAGTCTTTACTGAAGACAAGAGGGAAATAAAATCTCTTTCCTTAAGGAGTTTTCACATTATATTAATGATGAAAATTGTATTAATAAGAAAATTTTCTAGTCAACCTTAGGTAATTCTTAAAGAAAGAAAATATAAGCTGAGAAAACCTTCACTTCCAAATATGTTAGACCTTAAGAATGCTGCAGGCAGCTGAGTTATTCAGAAATATTATAAGCAGTGACACAGGGCTGGGGGCCTCAGTGTAGAAACCTGGCAGCTGTGGGAAGCTGATGCCTCCTGCTGTGGACCAGGTCTCAAGACAAAAGGCCAAAAAAATTGAGCATTGATACCCTAAATAGTTCCCATGCCCCTAGAAAAGAGTCACTGTTCCATAAGAATGCCCACTTTCTACCTGACTGGCTTCCCATTTGTCCCTAATGTAATCAGTTTTACCTGAACTATTGATCTTATTGGCACACTATAGTTGTGTCCCACCTTATGCCCATCTGCCTTGTGGGTTCCCAGTCTTTCCCTACCTTGAGCCCGTGGTTTTACTCTATAAAAGTCTCTGGAAAAGACAGAATTCTTGGCAACCAGCTCGGGACCCCTTCTGTCTCTCTTTAGACAGAAGCTTTCTTTCTCTCAATAAATATATTCTTCTCTTGCCTCCATTGTTTCTAAAACTCATTCTTTGATTTTAGAGAACATGAGCTCATACCAGAGTTTCATTCCCCTATATCAAGAGGAGATCTAGATCCTAAAAATTTGTTCCTCATTAATATAATTTGAATTAGATATATTCTTTAATGCCCATGTGAGGTTATGCATGTGTTAATCAGCTTTTCATAAACATTTCACACTGTGTATGTATGTCAAAACAGCAAGTAGTATGCCTTCAATATATACAATGTTTTCTATTGTTTTAAAAAGATAATTGATGCATAAAAATTGTATATATTTATGAGGCACCATGTGATGTTTCAATATATGTGTACATTGTGTAATGCTCAAAACAATGCTATAATTTTTCATTTGTCAATTATATGTAAATAAAGCTGAATAGTACTAGCCAAGCACTAGTAATGGAATCTCCAAACACAATCTGCCAATATTTATTTCCCATTCAGATTGCTGTGGATATTTCCCCACTAATTCTCCAAATATCTTCACTTTTCAATGGACTTTCAAATTGTCTGATTACTTGGTATAGACAGCTCTGGTTAAGAACGTGGAATAATTGATTTTTGTCCAATAAATATTTGTTCAGGGACAATTATATTGCAACTGGTATTTTAAGCATGGATACATAAGTGTTAACAAAACATATCAACATTCCTGCTCTTATGATACCACAGGAATATTCCACTAGGACTATGTTAATAATCCTTACTCACTGTCACTGCATGGTAGTATTTTCTGGAAGGATGCATGCCACTAACATTTGCTTGAAGAGGACATGTCAGAGCAGAGACCTGAACAATGTGAAGAAGTAAGCTAAGGAAAGAGTTTTCTGAGGAGAAAGAAAAGTAAGTGCCAAAGTATCCACACAAGAGTGTTCAAGGGGTGTGTTAGTGTAACTGTAAGCAGGTTAGTATGATTGGAAGTGCAATGAAACAAAGAGATTGTATTCAAATTTCTGTTCAGTATCCACTGTATATTTTTCACTCTCCCAAAAATCAAGTATATAATGAAAAATGACATAAATCTAGCAACTTCTCTCCTGGAGATTACAGTGCAATGAAGGAAACAGATATTAAAAATTAGATAGCCAAATCTAAAGGTCCATTGAAATGTGTGATGAAAGAAAACTTAACACATGATGCGAAAAAATAATGTGTGGACCTAACTTAGACAAGCAAATTAAGGAGGGCTTCTCAAGGGAATTGATATGTTGTAGAGATTTGAAGATTTGGAGAATGAGTAAGAGTTAAGCAGCTTAAAAACAAGGAAAAACATTCCAGTCTGAGATAATGGTGTGTTCAAAGTCCTGTGGCAATAGGAAAGATGTGAAGGAGAAAAGACAGAAACAAGCCTAATGTAACTAGGTGTGGAAAGTAGAGAACATGTTCTTTAAGGTGTGACTGAAGATACAGTGGGAAACAAACCATGAAAGTTTTAAGAAGTTTGATTTTATAAAAATAATATAAAACCACCAAGGAGTTGAAAGCGTGTATCAAACAATCTGAGTGACTTTCTGTATGGAATGGATTGATTGAAGGAAAATATGCATGCAAGAGGATGCTGAAATAATGCAGGTAACATATTTTGGTGTTTTGGACTATGCAGATAGCATTAGAGACTATTACAGCTGAAAAGAAATGAGTGAGTTTAGGATATATTTATAGGAGAAATTTCACAGGACTTGTGATTGCCTGTGTGTGGAAATGAAGGGGAAGATTTCAAGAAAAACTAATCATGCTTCTACATATGAATGGGTAGTTTCATTCACTGAGGTTAGAAATTAATAAAAGAATGAACCATGTAGAGGACAAAGCCACATGTAGCATACAAATATATGTGGAGAGTTATATATCTGGTCATGTATTTCTGTGTGTCCAAGTTGTTTGAGAATATTTTCAGGCTTACCATATACTTCTATTTTTGCTCTGAAGTACAGCTTTATATATTTCTGATTCCATCCAAGATTTTTCCATCCTAATCTATAGACAATTCTTATTTTAATGCCCTATCCCTTGCTGTTTGTCTTGGCTAATATGGTTTCTTCCACATCTGTAGAACTCCTTCCAGAATCTTTAATATAGAGGGGATTTCTTGTTAGATTTCTAATAGCATTTATTGGCTGAAATGTCATCTGGCATTTATAATCACAAACATGCCATTACTAGTTTAAAAATGGTCTGCATTGAAAAGTTCATTTGTATGTCATTTGCATGAAGTGAAGTACAGAATTCATTTTTTAATGGGAAACCTTTTATAAATGGTTGTCAGGTTCCAAGGCTAGCCTATAAAATCACAGTTGCAATATGGGGACGGTTGTGATGTAAAATGCTACAAAGTGATACTCAAATGAGGAACTGCTGGAAAAATGACAGAGTACTAAAGATCAGCAAATCAGCCTCTCTAAGATTTAGAATCCAGACAATGGAAAATAACAATATGGAGAAAAAAAACAAAAAAGGATATAGTTCCCTGGGGACCAGGAAGGATCTGCCAAGAAAATGGGAACTCACAGAGAAATCAGAGACAGGAAACAATACAGAAAAGAGAAAGGAAAATCTGCACTTTCTCCTTGGTTCCAGGTTCATGACTGGAGAAAAAGGAATACCAAATCTAGAAGACAAAATGAAAGCAGGAGACTCCAGAAGTGTTAAAGAAGAAATACATCAGTAATACAGACAAATAGATACTGTGTGCTGCATCACCTGGTGAGTGACTACAGCCCAAATTCTTCCATGTCTACTAGAATGGGTGGTCATATTCCATTCCAGGGCATAGTCGACTGAATCCAGGACTCAGAACAGCCATGAGTTGGCTGTATTTCAAAGTTCTTAATATTACAGTTTCACAGTAATTGGATAATCGACAGCCAAAGGAGACAGCCATGGTCAGAGAACTCTAGTCAGTCCAGCAACAGAAGACCAAAGGGGTTAAAGGGAAAGGACTTACATCCTAAACCCATGGCCAGAGGCCAGGTTCAGTTTGAACCACTCTGGTTTTGAAAATAGCAGAATTGGCACCTTAACTCTAATCTTATTGCCTGTTGGTTACTGCATTGAGAATGTATCTGTAATTTGACTGCCATCTTTATCTACCAGAATAATCAAGGATGCATTTTAAATTGAACATCGCCACCAAAAATGTAAATCCCAGAGTAAAATCACATGTTCAAAATCAGGGAATTGTTTTTCTCTTTTTTCCTATTGTTTGTTTGCTTGCTTATTATTTTTGTTTTTACTTTATTTGAGTGTATGCACTCAAATTCTTTTTAGCTTATTAATTTTTTTAAAAAGTTTTTAAACTTCTTTCCTGTTTTTCTCTCTTCACCAGTTTCCTGGATTTAGGGGGAATATTCTCCATCCTTTTACATTGCTTCTATTGTCTTTCATACTTAATTTTTCTTTATTTTTCCTATTATCTCTTTTAATTTTTCTCCCCTTGATTATGTCTTTCTTAATTTTAGTCTCTGCATAATTGTTTTCTTTCTCTATCTTTTTCTTTTATCTATTTCTTTTCATTTTTCTGTTATCTTTACCTAATTCCATAAACATCCCCCTACTCCCCAATAAAATGCTCTATAACACTTTTATTTCCTCATATCATAGAGTTTAAGAATTAAATGTACTTTCTTGCATATCTCTATTCCCAAGTCTTATCTATTTAATAATATAGCCATAAAGATTTGTCAATATTTTGATAGTTAACCCTAAAATTACTGTTGAATTCTTTGCTACAATTAGGAGGGATGTATCTGTTGCATTTAGTACATATTAGTTGGGTTGTCTTGACATTTACCATAATTGTGGATTTCTTCTCTAGGACTAAGGATGGTATGCAATTGGTTCTTCTGGTATGTTAATGTCTAATTTGTCTTGGAAGATACTATTGTACCTGATTCACTTGATATTAACAAGTTTCATAATTGTCACTATTTCTCTATAAGCTAATACTTAGATTACCTTTTTGTAATTAAAATACTAGAGTACATTCCCAGAGAATTTGGTTTATGGGCTAACAAACTGAATCCTTGCCTCTCAAAATAATCAAAGCAGTCAGATTTTAAGTCTGTGGCAGAAGACTATAGCTAATAATGCTCAAAGTATGTTACTAGAAAGCAAAAATGTCATTAGACTACAAGTATTCAGAAATATCAGCACACACAAAAGAATGGAAAACAATAGAAATATGAGAATACAAGGCAATGGAATACTTTTTGAAGCTCTCAATTCTCAATAAACCAATCTGGGGGCTACAAAGTGCATAATAGCATAAGCCACCCACATAAATTACTTGAAAGTGTAAAAGAGGTTAGAAAACTATTCAAAATTGGATTCAGGAAGATTAGAGAGATATAGCTGAACAATGATGGTAGTAATAAGCAAAAAGGTGCAGGAGCTTTCAGAATACACTAAAAAAACTTAGATGAGCTAAGCAAAAAGATGCAAAACAAATGAACAGTTTACCAAAGAATTAGAGCCCATGAAAACATTTCAATCAGCAATCTAGGACATTAAAAATCATATAAAGGAGACTTCATGAAGATGAAGTGGTAAGCAGCAATGAATAAGCTTCTTCAAGATTCAAAATCCAGACAATGGAAAACAACTTGGAGAGGAAAACAATGATTGTGTATAGAGAAAGAAAGTTGTAATCTTCAAAGACACAATGAAAGCAGAGAACACCAGAGGTTGTGAGGGAGAAATTCACTAGTGGATTGGAGCAGTGAATGCTCTGCACTACAACACTTGGTTAGTGACTTCAAGTCCAAGTATCTGTCATATCCCCTGGGCAGAGTGCCTAGTTGGACCTCATTTTAGGGAAGGACCAGGAACTCAGAGCAGCTGAAGGTTGATTTCATTTCAAACTTCCCAGTGGTAAACTCCTACAATGACTGGGTGAGAGGCAACCATAGAAGACATCCATAGACAGGGAGCCGTGGTCAGGCTGGTAAGATATACACAGTGTGCCCTAAACTAAATAACTCAGACTCCAGACTCCCAATTACTGGCAAGGTTCAACCTGACTTTCTGTAGATTGAAAAGTTTCAGAGCCAACAATTTACCCTAATCTTACTTCCAGCTTGATGAGATTATCCAGCATTGATCTGTGCTTTCAGAAAATCCCTTGTCTACCAGAGCAAAGTCACACCTTGAATTGGACACCACCACAAAACTACAGAGTCTAGAAGACAACCACAAGTTTGAAATGAAGCAGAGATTTCTTTTTTTTCTGTTTTCTTTACTCAGCGTTTTTTAAAATTCTGATTTCTCATTACTTATTTTTATTTTCTTGAGTGTGAATATTGATTTTTATTTTTTGTTTTGTTTTTTATCTTCTTGTTTTGGTTTTATCATTTTTTCTTTCCCTCCTGTCTCCTTCACCAGTTTTATGAGGCTTGGATAACTTTCCTTTGTCCTTCAGCCTTGCTTCTAATCTCTTTCTTCTTTCATTTTCTTTTTTTCTGCTTTTGTCCCCTTTAAATTTTTCCCCTTAGAGTAAAATTGCTCTAATGAATGGATATTTGTTTTGGGTAGTTTTCTCATTTGTCTTAGATTTTGTTACATAACAATGAATATAGTAGCTAGGGTTAAAGATATCAAAGTATTTGTTATCACAGTTTGTTATTTTGTAGTTTATGTTTAATAGTATTGTTATTACTGCTTGCACAATTTTGTTGAATGTGATGAAGATGTATTCAACTGATCCTTCTTGTATGCCAATACTTAGAATTTCAGGGAAGGGTATCATAAATGATATTACAATCTAGTACCAAAGAACTGGGTGCTAAACCAATCATACTGCTGCTACCTTTGATTCCTAATAAACAGAAGAAGCATGATCCTGGGATAGATTCAAAGGCAAAAAATTATCTATGTCATGGAGACATCTCTGTAAAATAATTATTTCCTTAAGAGATCTTGATACTAGAAATAGAGCAATTTCAATTCTCAATGCAGAAAACAAATAAACCAAGAAGAAGAAAAAGAAGAAAGAAGAAGAAAAGAAGAAAAGAAGAAGAAGAAGAAGAAGAAGAAGAAGAAGAAGAAGAAGAAGAAGAAGAAGAAGAAGAAGAAAGAAGAAGAAGAAGAAGAAGAAGAAGAAGAAGAAGAAGAAGAAGAAGAAGAAGAAGAAGAAGAAGAAGAAGAAGGAAGAAGAAAGGAGGAGGAGGAAGGAAAGGAGGAGGAGGAGGAGGAAGAAGAAGAAAATAAATCACAGATGCAGGATGAAACCTGGTGCCACCAACTCACCCAAGACAAATCCAGGAGGAATCAAGGTGGAAGATACCAAAAGGCACCCAGATGAATTTTCAAAATGGTAATAGAGGAAGTAAAAAAGTAGATGAATAATTCTCTTGACAAAATCATAACAGAAATATTAACACAGATAATTAAAAAGACAATGACTATATTGAAGGGCATGATTAGTGAACCTGGAGTAAATACAGATAAAAGAAGATTTTAGGAAAGACAGAAACAATGAATGTGAAACAGAAAAGAACTAGATGTCATGAAACAGATTCAAACACATATTCAGGACATTAAAATTCTATTGAAAGCATACACAACAGAATCAACCAATAGGAGGATAGAATACAAGATCTAAAAATGCTGTTGTAATTAGAGATCACTGAATAAAACACTCCTTAAAAATAGCAAGGAATCATTAAAAAGCAATCTGACAACTGATAGACAATGAAAAAAATACTAACAAAAGTTAATTGGAATCAATAAAAGTCAGAAGTTAGCACAAGGAATTAAAAAACTTGTTCACAGAAGTAATAACAAGAACTTTCCAAGCATGGAAAAAAATAAGTGAGAAATATAGAACTTTTTCTTTTTAATTTAAAGACAAAAAACTAGAAACAATTATACAAAATTTCAAAACAGTAAATAGGAAAATAACAATGGTTAATTATTTTGTATTATCTTCAATGTGTTTACTCAGATTACGAGATATAGGCATGCAAAATTGATCAAACAATATAACCACAAACTATTCTTTTCAACAAACTAAAAGAAATTGGCAGTAGAATTACAAATAGCCATTATCAGAAAAAAACTACACAAAGACATAAGTAATCATGATTCCAGATAGTCAACACTGGAACAGAATATTCAAACTGTTAAAGAAAATAAGTTACCTGTAAAATAAAGCCCACCAAATCACAGCAGACATGTCAGCACAACTCCTTAAGTAAAAAAGAGCCTAGAGCAAAGCATTTCAAACCTAAAAAAAATTCATTACAAACCAGACTGATGTACACTGCAAAAATATCTTTCAAAATTGCACCCGCCCCCCTCAGACCTCAGATGTATGGAGGGTGGCTGCTCTGTGACTGCCCTCCTCCCTCAGACCCCAGACTTCTAGAGGACAGTCGCTTCATGCCTGCACCCCACTTGGACCCTGACACCAGAATCCCCCCACCTCCTGGACCTAGTATTGTTGTTGAATTTTGGCTGGGAGACCTCCTCCCAGAACCATGGAATACAGTGGAATATAGTATTATATCAGGTTAAAATTCTTCTCTATCGCAAAATACTCAATCAGTGAGGAGACGTCTTACAGAATGGGAAAATTTTTGTTAGCTCCTCAACAGACAGAGGACTACTATCTAGAATATATAAACAACTCAAAATATCAAACCACCTTAAGTCAAAGACCCAGTTACAAAATTGGCTATAGAAATGAACAGACACTTCACAGAGGAGGAAATACAAATGGCCAACAATTATAAAAAGGAAATGTTCAACATTTCTGGCCATTAGAGAAATACAAATTCAAACAACATTAAAACTCCTTCTTACTCTAGAAATAATTGTAATCCTTAGGAAATCAAACAATAGCAAATTCTGGTGTCTTTGGAGCAAAAAAGTAATGCTCTTTTAATGTTGATGGAAAGACAAACTAGTACAACTACTATGGAAACCTGCATGGAGATTTCTAAAAGAATTGAAATTAGAAATTCCATAAGATTCTGCTATTCCTTTGCTAATTATCTTCCCCAAAGAACTGAAGTCATTATAGTACAATACTTGCCTATCAATGTTTATAGCAGCATAATTCGTAATAGCTAAGTCCTGGAAGTGGTCTGTGTACTCATCAATAGATGACTAGATAAACAAGATGTGGTATTAATATATAATAAAATGCTACTCAGCTATGAAGAATTTGAGGCATTTGCAGAAAAATGGATGTGGCTTGAAAATATAATGTTGAGTGAAATAAATCAGACATATAAGCTTTAATAACATATTTTATCCATCATTTGAGTGAGACAAGGTACAAAAAAAGAAAATGACATAAAAAATAAAGGATAGAAAGGGGGAAAGTGAGAGATTTCATACAATAGGGAAATAACCAAAGAGTGTAAGGAGAAGGTTAAGGGTGAAGAAACTATGCCATGCACAAGAATCTAATAACTGTAATCAATGTAAACATTATAAGTCATAACATGTGCTAAGACAAATAATATCAACAGGTACAAAAGAGATGATTGAGGGGCCAGACAAGGAAAAGTGAGAAGGAAGGCAAGAGAAGAGGAAAAAAAACTGGACTATGTATATCTAACCACTCCCCGAGAGTAGTATTAATACCAACGATTACTAATAAGGAAAAGAGCTTATGTGATCCAATGAAAGCAATCCAACAAGAGAAATAGATAGCATAGGAGTGAATTCCCACATGAGAAAAACAGAGCCAGCTCAAATAAATTACCTAATGCTAAATGTGTTTCCAGAGAAAGAGCAAGTTAAATGTAAACCTCATGTAAGGAAGGAAATTGTAATGATCAAATTAATGCAATTGAGACTAAATAAGCAATATAAAGAATAAATTAATTAAAAAGTTGGCTCTTTGAAATATTAAAAAATAGATGAACCCTTATCCAACATTATCCAAAAAAATGAAAGAAAAACCAAAATCCACATAATTAGGAATAAAAATAGCAAAATCAATGTAGAGCCTTCAGAAATCCAGAAGATCATCAGTATCTACTTTGAAAATTCATGCTCTAATAGGATGTAAAGAGAAGATATAAATAACTTTGTAGATACATATGAATTGCTAAACCTGAATCAAGAATATGTAAAAAATAATAAATAATCTAATATTAGTCAATGAAATTGAAGGAGTAGTGAAAAAAATTCCAACAAAGAAAAGACCAGTCCTGACATATCCACTGCTGAATTCTATAAGAATATTTAAAAAAGATATAATGCCACTACTCTTGAAGATTTTTAACAAAATTGAAAAGAAAGCAATACTCTCAATGTCATTCTTGGAGGCAAGTATTAACCTGATACCAAAATCAGAGAATGATTCAACAAAGAAAATCTACAGACTAAACTCTTTAATGAACTTAGGTGCAAAACTCCTCAATAAGATACTGTCAAACATATTGTAGAAAATCAATAAAAAGACAATATATTATGACCAAGAAGAATTCATTCCACAGATATAGGGATGATTCAACATATGCAAAACAATAAATATAATAGAATTAATTAACAGTACCCAAGACAAAATCCAAAAGATCACCTCACTGATGAAGAAAAAGCATTTGACAAAATCTAAAAATCCTAAAGAACATTAAAAGAGAAGGTCTTTATGTCAATATGAATATATAAATGGTATCTATGACAAACCAACACCCAACTTTATAATAAATGATAAAAAAACCTCAAAATTTCCACTTTAAACTCAGACACAAGACAAGGAAATCCACTATCTATATTCCTTTTCAGTATAGTTCTGGAAACATTAGACAGAGCAATTGGACAAAAGAATGAAATAAATGTAATATAGATAGAAAATATTAAATTATCATCATTTGTGGATGACATGATACTCTACATAGAAAACCCAAAAAAATCCACCAAAAGACTTCTAAATTTAATAACCAAATTCTGTCATGTATCAGAATACAAAGTCAACACTCAAAAACATCAATAGCATTCCTGTGCACTAGTAACAAACTCACTGAGAAAGAAAACACAGAACACATTTCACATTAACATTAAGAAAAATCAAATAAGAATTAATTTAAGAAAATGAAAGACCTTTACTTTGAAAACTGTAGTAGTCTGGAAAGGGAAATCAAACAGGACATCAGAAAATAGAAAAATATCCTCTGCTCATGGAAAGGCAGAACAAATTTTGTGAAAATGGTCATAATTATCAAACTATTATACATATTTAATGCAATGTCAATCTAAATACCAATAGCATACCTCTTAGAAGTGGAGAAAGCAATCATAAAATTAATATTTAACCAGAAGAGGCCCAGTATAGCAAAAGCTATTCTGGGTAGCAAGGGAAAAGCATTGGGCAACAGTATCTGTGATTTGAAGTTATACTACAAAGCTAATGTGATAAAAACTGAATGATACTAGCCAAAAATCAAATCCAAGGATCAAGTGAACAGGATGGAATATGCAGAGGCAACTATAATCATATTCATCTACCTTATCTTTCAAAAAAGGCTAAATGCTTTCACTGGAAGATAGTGTTTAATAAATGTTGCTGGAAAACCTGGTTTTCCACATGTCAAAGGCTGAACTTAGAACCATATCTCCCACCATCCACTAAACTGAAATAAAAATGGTTCAAAGATCTAAATATTAAACAAGAAACTATCTTCTGGAAGACAACATAGGTATAACACTTGAAGACATAGCTGTAAACATAGGCTTTCTTAACAGAACACTAGTTGAACAAGAAATGAAGAAGTACCATTGGGCAATAAATACATTAAAAATGTTCAGCACCACTGGTCATTTGAGAAATTCAAATTAAAACAACTCTGAGATTCCATCTTACACCAGAAATAATGGCTATTATCAAGAAATAATCCAATAACAAATCTGGCAAGGCTAGTGGGGAGGAGGAACACTTATCCATTATTGGTGGGAGTGTAAATTGGTATAACACTATGGAAATCAGTACAGAGGTTCCTTGAGAAACTAAAACTAGAGCTTCTATTTTATCCAACTGTGCCTAGATACCTTCCTATAACAGTTAAATGTATGAATATACCATAGTGATATATATATATATATATATATATATATATATATATATATATATAGCAGCACAATTTATAGTACCTAGGTCTTGGAAACAACCTGTATGCCCATCAACAGATGAATAGATAAAGAAAAGATAGTATTTATATACAATGTAGTGCTCTTTCATATAGAAGGGCAAACAAGTCATTTTTAGGCAAATGGTTGCACCTTGAGACCATAACATTAAGTGAAATAAATCAAACACCAAATTTAAATATCACATTGTTTCTCTTGTGTAAGAAACTGAAAGGGTAAAAACAGAATGGAGGATAGATATTGGGAAGTAGGAACATCATGTTCAAATGGGAAGGGGAAAAAGATAGGGGGAACAAGGAGGGAAAAATACCAAAGGGACAAGGCAAAAAAAAAGGATAATGGAAGGGATAAATGGAAACAAAGGTTCTGTAAATGAGGAGGGGAACAAGGGTTGAAGGGAATGGAGGGGAATGGGGCATAAAGAACTAAGACTTATTATGTACAGGTAAAAGTTACCTTTAATGAATGTAATCATTATACATGACAAAAATTCACTAATAAAAATAAATTTCAAAAAATCATATAGGACCAAACAGTATCAGGAGAGAATTTCAGGCCTAGAAAGTGATAATGCTTTCATAGATGCATCACACAAAAACACCTAAAAATAAAAAGATAACATAAAAAATACATCCAACAAGTGCTAGATGATTCAAAGAAGACTAATCTAAGAAGAATTGAAATAAGCAAAAAATGAGAAGACAACACAAATGACATAAAAAAAGTTACTGGCATCAATAATGGCAGAAAATCTTTCAAACAGAGACAAAGAAATAAATATGTAGGTAAGTGATGCATAAGGAACCCCAAATAGATACAGAATCTCTCCACACATTACACTCAAAGTACCAGAAATCCATTACAGTGACAAAATTTTAAGGGCTGTCAGAGAAAGCCAACCGATCAGGTACAATATTAAACCCATTAGAATTAAAGTAGACTTTATATCACAAACCTTAATTATCAGACAGGTTTGGAGTAAAGTGTTTCAATCCCCAAAAGATAAGAACTTGAAACATCAATTTATGTATCTTGCAAGACTTTTCTTCAAACTGCACAGTAAATAAAGCACTTCTGTGACAAGGAATACCTCAAAAAATTCATGACTACCAAATGAACACTACAAAAAATTGTAAAAGATGTCCTAAAATGACATGGTGAAGTAAAAAATGTGAATATGCTAAAAATATATATACATATAATAAAATATCTATATCTATCTATCTATCTATCTATCTATCTATAAATCTATCTATTTATCTATCTAAATACCTGGTTCAATGAGAAGACAATCAACAAAAAACTAAGAAACTAGCATAAAGTAAATAATTAAATGGCAGTAATACTTCAATACTTCTCATTAACAACTTTGAACAGTCTCAATTCCTCAATCAAATAACTGTTTGGCATTATGGATCAAGAAAGAAAACCCAATATTATACAGTGTAAATAAACACATTTAACTAAAAAAATCTATTCACAAATTAAAAATCAAAGAATGGAAAACAGTATTCCATGCAATTAGAACCAAAAAACAGCAGGATTTGCTATGGAATATGAAGCAAAGTGGGCTTGAAGACAAGCCTGGTTAGAAGAGGCAAATAAGTTGCTACATACCATATTGCTTAAAGGAACAAGTCAATAGGAAGGGATAACAATTATAGACATATATGCACCAAACTCATGCAGACAACTTTATAAAATAAACAATAATGAGCATGAAAATTCAGATAAGCACCAATATAATTGTCATGGGGATCTCAATACCACACTTTCAATAATAGATGAATCATACAAAATTCAACAAGGAAAAATGAGATTTGAAAGAAACTTTTGAAAAATGGGATTAGTAGGCATATACAGTGTTCCACTCAACAAAAGAATACACATTCTTCTCAGCAGTACATGGGAGTTTCACCAAAATAGACCACACACAGTCCCATAAAACAATCTTTTTTTTTTCATTTAAAGAGAAACAAAAGCATGTAAAGGGTAGAGATAATACAGAATTTTAAAAAAAGATAATAAGAAATTACTAGTTGGTAAATTACACATTGCCCTCTTAGAAATAGTTGTTCAAGTTACAAAATTAAGCATGCAAAGTAGATATTCAAACAGTGAGACAGTAAACAGCTATGCATGCATGAGTCTCTACATGTATTTCTATCCTTTCTGTATTAGAGGGAAAAACAAAACATAGCAAGACAAAACAAAACAAATTACTATAAAAATATGAAGCCAAATGTCATATAAAACCACAGAACAAGGTGATCTACAATGATTACTGTGTTGTTTCTTATTATCTTCAAAAGAATTGTCTATATCATCAGGCATAATTGAATATAGCAGTACATAACAATATTAGTAAAATAAAACATTGTAGACAGTATAAAACTTCAAAGGCAGGTAATAATCAAACCAGAGTGGATATTCTAGTGAATTTTGTCATCTTCAGTGCAGTTGCCTATACTCTCAGACTTGATACTATTAACCATAACAGCTTTGAATAAAATCTATCAATACAAAACTGTGATCGAACAAACCAGGTTCAATTATGATCAATCATGGTAAAACACTGTAGGTTTTACAGAGATTTAGATTAAGTTAATGGGAAATTAAGAATGATTGCCATACTATATCCTGTTATTTTCAGGATTACTGTCTGTGCCCTCAAATCTAGTACAGGTAGAATGACTGGAACAGAATATAATATATCTAAGCAGAGTAGTGTGAATAATGTGGGATTAAATCCTGATTCACTATTAACAATATAGTGTATCAAGGCTATATTGTTAGAGTTTCCAGTTACCCTTCTCTGCCTCATTTCTGCCATGCTATTTTTCTGCCTTTGTTTGTCTACATTTCTCCTTCATTCTACTGCCTGCCCCACTCATTGAGGCCTTTCTGCCACTGTTCCTAAAATCCTAGTTTTTTTTTCTCTCTCTCTCTATAATATCCTTCAGTATTCTATGTAGGGTTGGATTGGTGATCACAAACTCCCCCAGTTCCTCTTTGTCATGAAACCATCTTGTTTCTCCATTAATTTCTAGTGACAGCTTTGCAACGTACAACAATCTGGGCTGGAAGTTATTTTCTTTCAGGGCTTGGAATACTTTGCTCCAAGCTCTTCTTGATCTGATGGTCTGTGTAGAGAAGTCAGCCGTGATCCTGATGGGCTTACCTTTATAGGTAATGTTTCTTTTCTCTGATGGCTTTTAATATTCTGTTTTTATATTGAAATTCTGGTATCTTGATTATTATATGTCTGGGTGTAGCTCTGTTTTGGTTGTAGGTGGCTGGAGTTCTGTATGCCTCACACAACCAAATGTCATTTTCTTTTCCCATGCTTGGGAAGTTTTCCTTAATTATCTCCATGAATAGCCTTTGTAATTCACCTGTATGTATTCCTGCTTCTTCGTTCACATTTCTTATTCTTAAATTGTAGATTCTCTTGTCATCATCTAGCCTTTGTGTTATTACTGCCTGTTTCCTTGTTTTTAAGAGATCTTTCCTTTCATGATCACACATTGCAAACTTGTCTTCAAGTTTTGATAGTCTATCCTTAGTTTCTTTTAAGGAGTTTTGCCAGCTTTCAATTGAGTTTTTAATTTCCTGGTAGTCTCTTTGAATCTGCTTCATGTATTCTATACTTTCTTTATATTCTTTATCAAATGTTTCTCTCCTTTTTTTGTGTTCCTCCCTTCTTCTGTCTGTATCTTCCTGAGAGATGATTCCTGAGAGCATTTCTTTTATTACTCTACTCATATCTTGCTTTACCTGATTTAATATTTCAGTTTTGAGCTTATCTACAAGGTCCCAAAGATATCTCTTAATGTCCATTGAAGCCATGTCTGATGTTGCTTTTTTGCTGCCCTCAGTGTCCCTTGTTTTTCCCTCTCCTGGATCAGTGGTCTCAGGGTTCTGGGATGGGGGCCTCCTCTTGCCTCTCTCTCCTGTCATGGTCCTGGCTTCTTCCACACAGGTTACAGTGCAGGTCCCAGCCCCCTTCACTGTTAGCTATGGTTCCTCTGAAGCATGCTGGTGAGGGACCTCCATCCTCTCCAGTCTGCCCCTCCCCACCAGGCCAGCCACACTTCAGGGGCCTTCACCTGGTTAGTACATGCTAGGTGCAGGGAATTGATTTGGGATGGCCCATTGGGTCCTGTCCGGGGGTGCAGTCCAGTCCAAGCAAATCCCATGAATTTGCTTTGGGGAGGGAACAACCAACTGAAGTCACTGTCACTCCCAGTTCAGGCCCCTCTTGCTGATTCCAACATGTCACCCATTTGGTGGCACCCTTACTGTGTGGGGGTCTCATACCCAGCACTGACCATGGATTAATGAAGGTCCCTTCACTGGCTCCCCTCTCTGTTGGGCTCACCAACCCCCAACTTCAGTGCTGCTGTGGTTCCTGTGAGTGGTGGTGGGAATGAATTTGGGCTGCTCTCCTGGGTGGCACAGATTCAAGCTGGCACAAATTCAGGCCAGTGCACACTTGGTGGTTTCAGCAAAAATGCTGTGTCCCATTGTTTTTAGCTGTTTCAGTTGTAGTTCTGAAATGTTTGACAAACTTTTTTACATTTTAATTTCTTCTTGTTTCAATAGGATCCATATCCCTCTTACTGGGTCTCTCCAGGGTGTTTTATTCTGGCATATGAGTTGTTTCTCTTGGGAGTCTTTGTATTTTGTTGCTCAAGGATTGGCCATCTTCAATCATTTCCCATAAAACATTCTTATGTATATATAAAAGAATCAAATATTTCACATCTACATTATTGGGTCTTAGTGCAAACAAACAACAAATAAATGACAAAAGACACAACAAAAATTATGGAAAGCATGGAAATTATACAATACCGTTGGAAGTAATCAATGGATCACAGATGAAATTAATGATAATTTTAGACAATTTCTTCAATCAAATGATAATGTCACTATGACATACTGGAACCTGTGGGACACAATGGAAAAAAGTCCTGAGAAGAAATTTTAAAGCAGTGAATTCCCACACCAGCGTGAGTATCATTAAATAACCTAAGAATGCACCTCCAACTCTTAGATAAACATGAACAATGCAAACATAAAGCCAGTATGAGGAGGGAAATTATAAAGATGCAAACAGAAATTCAAGAAATTGAGGCTAAAATAAGCACAAAGAATAATCGAGCTGAACAGTTAATTCTTTGAAAGACTGAATAAGATAGAGAATCTCTTAGAGAATCTTACCTAAAGAAAGGGCCCAAATCTGTGCCATAAGTAACTGATAAAAAAGTGAAGTTATAATGGATTCTGCTGAAATTCAGATTATCAGTAACTACTTGCAGGAGCTATACTGTAATAAAATGAAAAATTCATGTGAATAATGCTGTTGGAATTTAGATTGTGATTGAACTGTCTATATATCAACTTTGAAACTATGCCATTTTGACCAAATTTGTTCATCCTATCCAGGAACAGCGATATTTTCCTATTTGCTGATGTCTTCTTTGATTTCCTTTTTCAGAGTACTAGACTTCTCATTGCATAGGTCTTCTACTTTTTTTGTTAGGTAAATACCTAAGTATTTACATTTTTTGGTGTTTTTTTATTTTAAAATGAAAAAGAATGAAAACGATGTCACAGAATTTCAAAACAAAATAATAGATTTGCAATGGATAATATATTGTATATTGTTATCTTCAAAGTAGTTGTTCAGATTATGCACCAAACATGAAAAAAACTGATCAAACAATGAAATGATGAATGCACATAACACTCTTTTGATGAAATAAGGGAGAGATTGTTAATATGGTTATGTATGTATGTATGTATCTATCTATATCAATCTATGTTTTACTATTATTTATTTTCCTTTTAATTTATTCATTTTCCTTATTTTAAATAAAAAACCAGAAAAGTTAAGAAGCAAAAAATAAAACAACAACATCAAAGGTAGAATGACAACAACAAAAAGAAAAAAGAGTGATATAGGATTTCAAAACAAGATATTAGTAATTTTTTTTATTTCTTTGGTACCAGGGCTCAAGCTCATGAACTCACACTTGCCCAGAAGGTACTTACACCACTGAGCTATATCCCCAGTCCCAATGATAGGAATCTAACAATTGTTATATACCATATTGTTATCTACAAAATGTTTGCTCAGGTTGACAGATACAGGAATGCAAGATTGATCAAAAATATATTTCCCTTTGACCAGTTACTTTCCCTTTCACTATATCTATTGTAACTTTTGGATCTTATTTACTCTTTAACATTCATACAATAGCAAGATAATACAGTATTTACACATGCAAGTCTGATTTATTTCACTTATAAATATAATTTCTAGTTGCACCCATTTACCTATAACAGCCTCAAGTTTATCTTTCTTTATGGCTGAGTAGTATTACATTGTATAAAAATACATTCTTTTTACTCATTCCTCAGTTGATGGGTATTTGAGTTGTTTCCAAGATTTGGCTATTACAAATTGTGCTGCTATAAACATGAGTGCCCATATATTTCTGTGGTATGATGGTCTCAATTCTTCTGTGAAAATACCCAGAAGGGGAATAGCTGAATCAAATGGGACTTTCAATTCTAATTTTTTTTCTGGAATCTCCACACTGATTTCCACAGTGCTTGTACCAGTCTACACTCCCACCAACAATGGAGAAATGTTATTTTTCAACATTTGTCATTGGTTAATTTCTTGATGTTAGTCATACTTTCTGGAGTGTGATATTATCTCAGTTTTGCTTTAATTTGCATTTCTCAAATGACTATTGATGTTGAATATTTTTTCATATATTTATTTGCCATTTGTATTTCTTCATCTGAGAATTGTGTATTCATCTCAGGTGCCCATTTTGGATTGGGTCTGTAAATTTGGGAGGCATGAAATTTTTTAAATTCTTTATATGTTGTACATAAAAGTCCTTCTTCTGAGGGAGTGTTGGCAAAAATATTTTCCATTCTGTGGGTTTCCTTTTCATTCCATTGGTGATTTCTTTTGATATGCAAATTCTTATTTTTCCCATGCAGTTTTTTTCTTCATGAATTCTGCCTGCCCCTGTTTCCTCGAGATTTCTACCCAGTTTGTCTTCCAATAAGTTTCGTATTTCTATCTTAATATTTAGATCTTGATCCATTTTGAATTTAGTTAAGTGCATGGTGGTAGGAATGGATCTAGTTTAAGACTTTGCATATGTAGAAAGCCAGTTTTTCCAATACCACTTGTTAAAGAGCCTATCTTTCTTCCAATGAACATGTTTGACTTCTTTGTGAAAGATAATGTGGCTGACTGTCTTTGTAGTTGTGTCTGTATCTTCTGTTCTATTCCATTGATCCTCATGTCTGTTTTTTGCCTGTACCAAGCTAGTATTATTATAGTAGCTTGGCATTATAATTTCAAGTCTGGGATCATGATGCCTCCTTTCTTGTCTTTGTTGCTAAGGGTTGCTTCTGCATTCCACTTCTCTTATGGTTCCATATAAATTTTAGGGATGATTTTTCTAGATCTGTGAAGTATGCTAATGTTAATTTGATTGGCATTGCATTAAATCTGAATAAGAGTTTTGGGAGTATGACCTTTTTAAAGTTGGTTCTTCCTGTCCATATGCAAGCCATGAGTTATCATTTTCTGAATTCCTCTTTAATTTTTTACAGTAGTCTAAATAAGCCTTTTATTTCCTTTGTTAGATTGATTCCTAAGTATTTCATTTTTTGGATGCTATTGTGAAGGGTGTGACTTTTCTTATTTCTCTCTCTGTGTTTTTTTTTTGTGTGTGTACAGGAATGTTACTGATTTTTTCGTGTTGACTTTGTACCCAACTACACCACTTAATTTGCTTATTAAGTCTGGAAGTCTGTTGATGGAGTTTTGGGGTCTTCTATGTAGTGTATCATGCAATCTACAAATCATGATAATTTAACTTCTTCCTTTCCTAACTTTATTCCTTTTGTTTCTCTCTTGTCTGATTGCTCTGGTTGATGTTTCCTAACTATAATGAATAGGAGGTGTGATAGTGGTCAGTCCTGTTTTGTTCTTGATTTTAGAGTGAAAGCTTTCAGTTTTTGTATATTTAGTATATTGTTGGCTATTGGTTTGTCATTTGAGGCTTTTATCAGATTGAGTTAAGGAGCATCTATTCTGATTTTCTCTAAGGTTTTCACCATGAATGTGTTGCACTTCATCAAAAGCTTTTTCTTCATCTATTGATATGGTCATGAAATTTTGATCTTTGGCTTTTTTGATATGGTGTATTACATTTATTAATTTCTGTATGTTGAACCATCCCTCCATTCCTGGGATGATACCACTTGCTCATTTTGTACACTCTTGATAATTTGCTGCATTCTGTTTGCTAGTATTTGTTGAGGATTTTTGCATCTATGTTTATGAGCCATATTGGTTGGGTCTTTCTCTGGTTTGGATATTAGGATAATACTTGCCTCTAGCAAAGAGTTATGGAGAATTTCTTCACTTTGTATTTCATTAAAGAGTTTGAGGAGTATTGGTGTTTAATCTGTAAATTTCATACAGTATTCATCAGTGAATTTACAAGGACCTGGGCTGTCCTTTGTAAGTTTTTAGTTACTTTTTCAATTTAATTAACTGATATTTAATTTTCCAGAGTTTTTGTATCTTCTTGATCTAGTTTTGGTAATTTATATGTTTCCAGGAATCTGTGTGTTTCTTCTGTGTTTTCCATTCTAATGAAGTATGGATTTTCAAAGTAAGTATTAATGATTTTCTGAATTTCCACAGCATCTGTAGTGATCTCACCACTTTGGATTTTTTGGTATATAGCATTAGTTGGGTCTTGTTCTTTTTAAAAACTTTTTTATTTAAAGAGAAAAAAACAGAAAAAAAGGTAGAAATATTACAAAATTTTAAAAAAATTTTGATAAATTACATATTGTCCTTATAGAAATAGTTGTTTAAGTTACAAAATTAGACCATAAAAAGTAGACATTCAAGCAGTGACACTGTAAACAGATCTTTTCAACAATCCAACAAGAAATTAGAAGTATGGTTAACAATTCTACACACTTAAATATTGATGCATTTATATCTTTTTTATCACTTTCCATTTCCTCTCTTTTTTACAATAGCAATTATGCATTTTAAAAAAAATTTTATTTAACGAAAAACAAAGCAAAAGAAAAAAGGATAGCAACAACACAGATTTCTAAAAGAAAAAAACACTAAGAAATCACTAGTTGATACATTATGTATTTTCACCTTGGATGTAGTTGTTCAAGTTACAAAATTAAAGGATACATAGTAGACATTCAAACAGTGAGACTGCAAACAGTTCTGCTCAAAGATCCAACAAAGGTTCAGCAATATGGTCATCTATTTTACACACTCAAACATACATGCAGTTAAATCGCTTAGAGCCCTTCTTTTCCTCTCTGTTTACAATAGCAATTAGACATTTTGGGTTTTATTATTCTTATAGTTCTTATCACTTTTTACACTAGAGACACAATGTGATATTTATAAATAGGATTCTTATTTATTTCACTAATGTGGATAGTCTCAAGTTGTCTGCATTTGCCTATGAAGGTCACAAGATCATCTTTTTATAGCTGAGTAACATTCCATTGTGTAAAAACATCACATCTTTTTCATCCACTCTGCAGTAGATGGGCATCTTGGTTGTTCCAAGATTTAACTATTACAAATTGTGCTGCTATGAATATGGGTGCACATATATCATGGTGATATGAACTTTTCAGTTCTTCTGGGAAAATACCCAGGAGGGGAATATCTGGATTGAATGGTGCTTCCAATCTTAGTCTTCTGAGAATTTTCCTTATGGATTTCCATTGTGGTTGCACCAGTCTATATTCCCACCAAGAGTGGAGCAGTGTTCCTTTTTCCCCCGCAGCCTCACCAACATTTGTTATCAGTTGATTTCTTGATGGCAGCTATTCTTTCCGGAATGAGGTCAAATCTCAATGTTGTTTAAATTTGCATTTCTCGAATGACAGGTGATGGTGAAAATTACATCATGTATTTATTTGCCATTTGTATATCTTTCTCTGAGAACTGTGTGTTCATCTCAGATGTCCATTTTTGGAGAGGGTCTTTGAATTTGGGGGGCTTGATGTTCAATTCTTTATATGTTCTGGATATAAGTCCTTTGTCTAAGGGGTTGCTGGCTAAAATTCTTTTGCACTTTGTGGGGTTTCTTTTCACCCTGTTGGTGATTTCCTTTGAAGTGCAGAAACTTTTCAATAATATGATATCCCAAACATTGATTCTTTGAAGTGTTTCCCGTGCAGTTTGCATTTTGTTCATGAATTCTCTGCCTACTCCTATGTCTCCATGACTTCTACCTACCTTGTTTTCCAGTAGATTTAGTGTTTGTGTTTTAATATTGAGGTCTTTGATCCATTTAGATTTTAGTTTTGTGCATGGTGATAGGCCTGGATCTAGTTTTAGTCTTCAGCATGTGGAGAGCCAATTTTTCCAACACCATTTATTAAAAAGGCTTCTTCCAGTGGACATATTTAGCCCTTTTGTCAAATATCAGGTGGCTGAGTGTCTTTGTATTTGTGCTAACATTTTCTAATCTGTTCCTTTGATCCTGAGATCTATTTCTTTGCCACAACCATGCTGATTTTATCACTGTGGCTTTGTAGTTTAGATTCAAGTCAGGAATTGAGATGCCTCCTGCCTTGCTTTTGTTGCCTAGAATTGCCTTTGCCATTCTAGGTTTCTTCTGCTTTCAAATGAATTTTAGGAGTGTTTTCTCTGGATCTCTGAAATATATCTATGTTATTTTGATTGGGATTGCAATAAATCTGTATAACAGTTTTGGGAGTATGGCCATTTTCACAATGTTGGTTCTTCCTAGCTAAGAGCAAGGAATATCCTTCCATTTTCTAATATCCTCTTCAATCTCCTTTTTCAGAATAATATAATTTTCAGCATATAGGTCTTTTACATTTTTAGTTAGATTGATTTGTAAGTACCTCATTTTTTTACATGTTATTTTAAAGGGCAATATTTCCATAATTTCTCTCTCAGTGAGTTTTTTTTTTTGTGTGTACAGGAATGCTATTGACTTTTGAGTGTTGAACTTGTATCCAGCTACACTGCTGAACTTATTACTTCTAGTATTCTTTTAATGGAGATTTTTGCATCTTCTATATAGAGTATCATATCATCTGAAAATAGTGATAATTTAACTGCTTCCTTTCCTATCTTTATTCCTTTTAATTCTCTCTCTTGTCTGATTGCCCTGGCTAATGTTTCCAGAACTGAAAAGGAATGGTGACAATGGACATCCTTGTCTTGTTCTTTAATTCTGTAACTTGAATAACTATTTCTAAAAGAACAATGTGTAATGTTTAACTAGTGATTTCTTACTGTTTATCTTCTTTTCTTGAAATTCTGTAATATTTCTACCTTTTTCCTGTTTTTTACACTTTAAATAAAAAAATTGAGTAAAGTGAAAGCTTTCAGTTTTTGTCCATTTAGTGTAATGTTGGCTGTTGGTTTGTCATAGATGGCCTTTATAAGAATGAGATAGATTCCATGTTTTCCTGAGTTTCTGAAAGGTTTTTATCATGAACATGTGTTGGACTTTATCGAAAGCTTTTTCTGCATCTATTGAGATGACCATGTGGTTTTTGTTTTGGGCCGTGTTGATGTGGTGTATTACATTTATTGATTTGTGTAGGTTAAAACATCTCTGCATTCCTGGAATGAACCCCACCTAGTCATGATGTATAATCTTCTTTATGATTTGCTGCATTATAATTGCCAGTATTTTACTGAGAATCTTTGCATCAATGTTCATTATTGAGATTGGCCTATAGTTTTCTTTTTTTGGTTGGATCTTTCTATGGTTTTGGTATCAGTGTAATACTTGTGTCCAGGAATGATTTAGGGAGGATTGCTTTCTTCTCAATTTCATTGAAGTGTTTAGTGAGTACTGGCATCAAATCTTCTCTAAATTTCTTGTAGAATTCAGCTGTGAATCCATCAGGACCTGGGCTTTTCTTTGTTGGTAAGTTTTTAATTACATTTTCAATTTCAATAGCTGAAATTGGGTTGTTCAAAATTGCTATATCTTCTTGGTTGAGCTTTGGTAGTTCATATGCTTCTAGAAATCTGTCCTTTTCCTCTGTGCTTTTCACTCTATGTGAGTAGAGAATTTCAAAGTAGGTATTCATGATCTTTTGAATTTCCATGGGATATATTGTAATTTCCCCCTTTTCAGTTTTTATTGCATGAATTTGGGTTTTTTCCTTTTTTCTCTTGATAGGGTTATCTAGAGGTTTGTCAATTTTGTTTATTCTCTCAAAGAACCAGCTTTTTGATTCATTAGTTATTTGTATTGTTTTTTTAGTTTCAATTGCATTGATTCCTGCTCTAATCTTTGTAATTTCCTCTCTTCTATGAGCTTTGAGTTTAGCTTGCTCTTCTTTTTCTAGAAGATTGAGATGGAGCATTATGTTGTTTATTTGTGCTCATTCTGTTTTCTTGATATGACAATTTATTGTTATATATTTCCCTCTTAAGACTGCTTTCATTGCATCCCATATATTACAGTATGCTGTTCCTGCATTTTCATTGAATTTTAGGTATTGTTTTATTTCTTCTTTAATTTCATCTGTAGCTCACTGATTGTTCAAAAGGTTGCTATTTAATTCCTATGTATTTATGCAGGTTTTGCAATTTCTTTTGCCACTAATTTCCAATTTCAGCGTGCTATGGTCAGATATTATGCATGGGATGATTTCAATAACTTTGCATTTACTTAAGAATGTTTTATGGGATAATGTATGGTTTATTTTGGAGAAAGTCCCATGGGCTGCTGAGAAAAATGTGTATTCTGATGTGGTTGGGTTTGACACTCTTTAAACATCTACTAAGTCCAATTGCTTACAGGTATGATTCAATTGTTTCTTTGCTGACTTTTTGTCTAGTTGATCTGTCTCTTTGGGACAATGGGCTGTTAAGATCCCCTGTAATAATTGTGTTCTTGTGTTTTTGGTTTTTCATGTCCATTAGTATCTGTCTTATATAGTTGGGTGCTCCTGTATTTGGTGCATATGTATTTAAAATTTTTAGTTCTTCCTCTTGCATTCTTCCACTAATGACTATGTAGTGAACTTCTTTATCTCTTAATCATTTTAGGTTTGAAGTTCACATTGTCTGAAATTAGAATAGTTATCCATGCTTTTTCTGTGGGTTCCTGTTGCATGGAATACTGTTTTTTATTCTTTGACTTTTAATCTAAGAGTTTCCTTTTTGTTCAGATGTATTTCTTGCATATTGTGGGACCATATTTCTTGATCCATTCTGTCAGTCTATTTCTTTTTATAGAATTGGGGCCATTTACATTTATGGATATCACTGATACCTGCTTGACTTTGCCATGTTATGTTCCAGTTGTTTGCTTTCTGCTTTCCCCCTTATTTAATTGCTTATCTAACCTGGTGGTTTCTTTCTGTTGCTGTTTTGGGGATTGTGGTCATTTTTATCTCTGTTTAGTATGTCTTTCAATACTCTTTCTTGGGTTGGTTTGGTGGATGTGAATTTCTTCAGTTGTTCTTTGTCATGGAAGTATCTTGTTTCTCCATTAAATTTGAATGAAAGTTTTGCTAGGTACATCAGTCTGGGTTGAACGTTGTGCTCTTTCAGGGCTTGAAATACCTCACTCCAAGCTCTTCTTGACTTGAGAGTTTGTGCTGAAAGTCTGCTGTCATTCTAATGGGCTTTCCTTGGTAGGTAAGAGGTGTCTTTTCTCTAACAGCTTTTAGTATTCTGTTTTTATGCTGCATGTCTGAGATCTTAATTATTATGTGTATGTGCATAGGCTTATGTTGATTGTGACTGACATTCTACATGCCTCACTTACCTGCATATCAGATTCTTTCTCCATGTTTGGGAAATTTTCTTCTATTACTTCTGTGAATATTTTGGTTACGTCATTTGCATTGACTCCTGCCTCTTCACTGATGCCCATTAATCTTATATTTTTTTTCTCTTGTTATCATCTTGATGCTGTTGGATTGTCACTTCATGCTGCTTTGTTATTTTTATAAGTTGCATCCTTTCATAATCACTAATTGCAATTCTGTCCTCAAGGTCCAAAATCCTGTCCTCAAGGTCCGAAATCCTATCCTCAGCTTCATTTAAATGGTTTTACAAGGTTTGAATAGAATTTTTTTGTTTCTTGGATGTCTCTTTGAGTTGGTTTCATGAATTCTGCTTGTTTTCTATACTGTTCATTCAAGGTTTCAATCAGTTTCCCATGCTCATGTACTTTTTTCTCTATTTCTTCTTTAGTTGCATTCAGCAATTCCATTACTAAGGTTGTTATTTCTGTCTTTAAGTGGGAGAGCATTTGTAATTTGATTTCCTCTATAGCCTCAAGGAGTTGTTTTTTTATTTCACTCACTATCTTTTCAGAGATTCTCACTGTGTTACTTTTGGTGTCCTCTATTTCAATATCTCCTGCACTTGCTTCTGGTGGACTAGATGTTTGAGACTGCATTTTGCTTTTTCACTTTGCCATTTTCACTCTGCCTGATGTTTTCTGTGTGTAGGAGTGGGACACCAACACACTTTTCAGACTTACCAAGGTCTTACAGTTAGTTGGAGGGGGCTTTACTACTGGCCCTATTTACACACTGTACACCTCTATTTTAGGGGCATACTCACCACACTGGCATAGTTAATCTGCTGTAGTCCAAGGTTTGCCACCTGGGAGCTAAGTTCCAAGTTTTTTCTGTGTGCTAGGATTCCACCAGATTGCACAGTCAGGGTCTGAGGCTGGAATCTGGGTCTTGCTCACTTCTTGGCATTTGCTGGGTGTGGCCCAGTTGGGCCCTCATCCCTGTGTGCAGCCCATGGTGGTCTCAGATACAGTGCATGGTCTTAGCACCTGGGAGCAGGATCAAAGTCCCCCTCCATGTGCTGAGATTCCACCAGAGGATGGGATCAGGGCCCAAAGCTGGAATCTGGGTCCCACTGGCTGCTTGGCAGCCACTGTGCTTGACCCACTTGGGCCCCTTGTCCCTGTGTGCAGCCCAGGGTGGTCTTGGACACAGTATGTGTTCTTACTGCCTGGGAGCAGGCTCAAAATCTCCCTCTGTGTGCTGGGATTCTGCCAGAGCACCGGGTCAGGGCCCAAAGCTGGAATCTGGGTCCTGCTGGCTGCTTGGAGGTCACTCGGCATGGCCCAGTTGGGTCCTCATCACTGTATGTGGCCTGGGGTGGTCTTGGACACAGCATGTGGTCTTACTGCCTGGGAGCAGGGTCAAAGTCCCCCTCTGTGTGCTGGAATTCTGCCAGAGGGCAGGGTCAGTGCCCAAAGCTGGAATCTGGGTTCCACTTCTTGCTTGGTGGCTGCTGGGCATGGGTCTTCTTTCTTGATCCATTCTGCCAGTCTATTTCTTTTTATTGGTGAATTGAGGTCTTTTACTTTGATGGTCTTAGATTTACTTGTGTTTGGAATGTTATTTTGCTTCTCTTGGGTCCATAGTTTTCCAATGTTTAATTATTTGCTTTTCTTGACAGTTTCTTTCTCTTGTAATTGTAGTCATTTTTGTCTCCATCTACAATATCTTTCAGTATTCTTTATAGTGTTGGATTGGTGGCCATGAATTTCTTCAGTTTTTCATTGTCATGCAAGTATCTTATTTCACCATTGATGTTCTAAAATAGTTTTGCAGGGTACATCAATCTGGATTGGAAGTACTTCACTCTGTGTTTCTCTTGCCTTGAGAATTTTTATTGACAAGTCTGCCATGATTTTGATGGGATTTCCCTTATAGGTGATCTGTCTGTTTTTTCCAACTGGTTTTAATATTTTGATCTTGTGAATTTCTGGGATTTCGATTAATATACATCTGGGTGTAGATTTATTTTGGTTATGGCTAAGTGGGTTCTATGTGCCTCACTTATCTGTACATCAAATTATTTTTCCCATATTTAGGAAATTTTCTACTGTCAATTCTACAAATTTTTTTAAAATTTCATTTGTATGAGCGCCTGCTTTTTCACTGACACCCATTATTCTTTATACAATTTTTCTTTGCCTCATCTTGGAGTTTTGAATTGTTTCCTGATATTTTGTTATTTTTAAGAAAACTTTCCTTTCATGGTCATCACCTACAATCCTGTATTCAAGGTCTGAAAGCTATCTTTCATTCAAGTGATTTTGCCAACTTTCAATGAAATTTTTGATTTCCAAGATATCTCCTTGGATTGTTTCATAATTTTCTTTATTTCCTATATTGGTCAGTCACAATTTCCTTCCTCTTTCTGTTATCATTTATATTCTTACCCATATCTCCTTTACATGTGCTGAACATTTCAATTATAAATGTTAACATTTCTTTTATAACCTAAGAGATTATTTCTAGTCTGACTTCATTTAGAGCTTCATAGATTTGCTTCTACACCAAACCTGGGTTTTCCAAGCAATGGTGGAGATATGATGAAAATGGTTGATTCCTCAGATGCCCCTAACTTGGGTTCCAGTGATAGCAATGAGGCAATCACCTTTCTTTCTTTTCTCCTTTCCTCTATCCCAGTTGTTCTTTCATTTTAAACAGTTTTTTTTCACTTTTTTCACAATACCTATTGTACATTTCAGATCTTATTGACTCATAGTTTTTTACACTAGGGAGAAAATATTTTATCAACACATGTGAGTCTGATTTATTTCACTTATGAGTATGGTCTCAACTTGAGTTGATTTACCTGTGAAAGTCTTGACTTTATCCTTCTGTATACCTGAGAGGTACTCTACTGTATAAAGATACTGCAACTTTTTTTAAGATACTGCAACTTTTTTATCCATTCTTCAATTGATTGACATTTGATTTGTTTCCAAGACTTAGCTATTACAAATTGTGCTGCTAAAACATGGGTGCACAAATCACTGTGGTATGGTGTTTTCAATTCTTCTGGGAAAATGCCCAGAAGGGGAATAGGTTGATTAAATGGAGCCTCCAATCCTAGTTTTTAAAGGAACCTCCATACTATTTTCCACAGTGGTTTAACTGCCTACTCTTTCACAGATAGTGGAGGTGGGTTCCTTTATCTCCACATCCCCAACAGCATTTGTTATTGGATGATTTCATGATAATGGTTATTGTTTCTGGAGATGGAATCTCAGTGTTGTTTTAATTTGCGTTTCATGAATGACCAATGATATTTAACATTTTTCTTACATTTATTTGCCATTTGCTTTTCTACATCTGAGAAGTGCATATTCATCTCAGATTTCCATTTTTTTGGATTGTGTCTTTGTATTTGGGGGCCTGATATTTTTCAATTCTTTATATGCTCTAAATAGAAGTGCTTTGTCAGAGTCACAGTTGGCTAAATTTTTCTTTCCCATTCTGTGGGATTTCTTTTCACTCTGTTGGATGACATGCATAAACTTGTTAATAAGGTGAGATCTCAGTTGAGTCTTTGTCTTACATCATGTGCAGGAATCATGTGCAGTTTGCATTTGGTTCATGAACTCTTTGTCTACAGCTGTATTTTCAATATTTTTACCTACCTTGTTTTCCAGTATATTTAGTGTTGTTGTTTTAATATTTAGATATTTAATCCATTTTGGCTTTAATTTAGTGCATGGTGTTAGACAAGTATCTAGCTTTAGTTTTTGGCATTTGGAAAGCCAATTTTTCCAGCATCATTTATTAAATGGGCAAATTTTCTTTCAGTGAACATGTTTGGACCTTTTGTCAAAGATAAGGTGGCTGAGTGTGTTTGCAGTTGTTTTTGCATCTTCTAGTATGTTCCACTGATCCTCATATCTGGGTTTATTTTTCTAGAACCTTGCTGATTTTATCACAGTACCTTTGTAGTATAATTTCAACTCTGGGATTGTGATGCCTCCTGTCTTGCCTTTATTGCCCAGCATTGTATTTACTGTTCTAGGTCTCCTCTATTTCCAAATGAATTTTAGGATTGTTTTGTCTATATCTTTGTGCTATGCTAGTGTTATTTTGACTGGCATTACATTAAAGCTGGATAGTAATTTTGGGAGTATGGCCAGTTTCACTTTTTTTTTGTATCCAAAAAAAAGGGATATCTTTCCATTTTCTGAATTCCTTTTTAATATTCTTTTTCAGAGTACTGTCGATTTTAATATATAGATCTTTTACATATTTTGTTAGATTGATTCATATATATCTCTTTTCTATGGATGCTATTGTGCAAAGTGTTTTTCCACTAATTTCTCTCTCAGTGAGTTTATTGTTTGTGTATGGAATGCTATTGATTTTTCAGTATTGGCTTTGTAACCAACTATGCTGCTGAAGTTGCTTATTAACTCTACTAGTCTTTTGGTGGAGTTTTTTGGGTCTCCTTTGTATCATGTCATCTGCAAATAATGATAATTTAACTTCTGGCTTTCTGATCCTTAAATCTTTTCTTTGTCTTGCTTGGCTAATTGGTCTGGCTAATGTTTCCAGAATTATATTGAATAGGAGTGGTGATAGTGAACATCCTTATCTTGTTCTGTATTTTAGAGTGAAAGCTTTCAATTTTTCACCACTTAGCATTATGTTGTCTGTTGGTTTTTCATGGACAGCTTTTATTAGATTGAGTTAGAGGGCATGTTTTCCTATTTTCTACAGGGGTTTTATCACGAATGAATATTGGACTTCATCTAAGGTGTTTTTGCTTCCATTAAGATGATTATGTGATTTTTGCCTTTGGCTCTCCTTATGTGATGTATTCTGTTTATTTATTTGCATATGTTGAACCATTCCTGCAGTCCTGGGATGAATCCTACTTGGCCCTGGGGCATAATATTCTTCATGATTTGCTGCATTCTGTTTGATAGTATTTTATTGAGGATTTATGCATCTATGTACATTAGAGTGATTGGCCTATAATTTTATTTTTTGGTTGGGACTTTTTCTGGTTTTGGTATCAGGGTATTAGTTGCCTCCAGGAATGAGATAAGGAAAATTGCTTGCCTTTCAAATTCATTAAAGATTTTCAGAAGTATTGGCATTAATCCTCTAAATTTCTTGTAGAATTCAGACATGGTTCTATTGGGATATGGGCTTTATTTTTTTAGTAATTTTTAAAATAAATTTTCAATTTAAGTAATTGATATTGAGTTATTCAAAATTTTTATATTTTCTTGATTCAGCTTTGGTAATTCATACATTTCTAGAAATCTTTCAATTTCCATGTTTCCTAGCAAATGTGAGTAAAATTTTTCAAAGTAGATATTGGTGATCTTCTGAATTTCCACAGTATCTGTAGTAATTTCAATCTTTTTGTTTCTTGTTTCATGAATCTGACTGTTCTCTTCCCTTTTCTTGATAACATTGGCCAGATATTTATCAATATTTTTATTCTTTAAAAGAACCAACTATTTGATTCATTAATTCTTTTTGTTGTTTTCTTAGTCTCAGTTGCATTAATTTCTGCTCTGAACTTCATAATTTCTGCCTTCCATGATCTTTGGTTTTGACTTTCTCATCTTTTTTTTGAAGCTTGAGGTGCAGAAGTATTTTGTTTATTTGTGTTCATTCTGTTATCCTGATGTGAGAATTCAATGCTATGTATTTTCCTCTTTCAACTGCTTTCATTGCATCTCACAGTTCCCTGCATGTTTTATCTGCCTTTACATTTAATTGTAGATCTTTTTATTTCTTCTTAAATTTCATCTTTGACCCACTAGTTGTTCATGAGAGTGTTATTTAATTTTCATGTGTTTCTGTATTTTTTGCATTTTCTTTTGCCATTAATTTTCAATTTTAGTGCATTATGTTGTGATAATATATTTGGAAATTTTTCAATTCCTTTGCATTTACTTAAACATGTTATATGGTCTAGCATATTATCTATTTTGGAGAATGCCCCTTGTGCAGCTGAGAAGAATATGTATTCTGATGTTGGGGCCAATAGTCTGTAAATGTCTATTAAGTCCATTTGTTCACATGTTTCCTTCAGTTCTGGGATTTTTTCATTTTTGCCTAGTTCATGTTTCCATTTTTTATGATGTGGTGTCCAGATCTCTTTTTAAAATTGTGTTATTGTGTATCTGAGATTTAATCTCACTTGTTATTTGTCTTGTGTAGTTGTTGCATATATATTTATGATGATATGTTCCTCTTGAGTTTTTCTCCAAACAAGTTATATCCTTTAGAGCACTTTCCTTCCCTTTCTTTTTTTTACAATAGCTATTACACATTTCAGATATTATTACTCCTATATTTTTTCTTAATTTTTACACCAGAGAGACAATGTGATATTTATAAATATGATTCTTATTTATTTAATTTATGAGGATGGTCTCCAGTTTCCTCCATTTACCTATAAAGGCCTCAAGATCATCCTTTTTTTATAGCTCAGTAATATTATTCCATTGTATAAAAATACAACATCTTTTTCATCCAAACTGTGGTTGATGAACATTTTAGTTGTTTCCAAGATTAAGTTATTACAAATTGTACTGTTATAAATATGGGTGCACATATATTACTGTGACATGACTTTTCTGTTTTTCTGGGAAAATACCCAGGAGGAGAATAGCTGGCTTGAATGGAACTTGCAATCCTAGTTTTTTGAAGAATCCCCATACTGATTTCCACAGTGGCTGCACCAGTCTGCCCTTGCACCAACAGTGGAGCAGTGTTCCTTTTTCTTCACAGATTCACCAACATTTGCTATCAGTTGATTTTTTGATGGCAGCCATTCTTTATGGAGTGAGATAAAATCTCAGTGCTGTTTTAATTTGCATTTCTCAAATAAGCATTGATCATGAGCATGTCTTAATGTATCTATTGGCCATTTGTATATCTTCATCTGAGAAATGAGTGTTCACCTCCAATACCTATTTTTGGAGAGGGTCTTTGAATTTGGGGGGCTTGATAGTTTTAGATTTTTTTATATGTTTGCATATTAGTCATTTTACTGAGGGATTGCTGGTTAAAATTTTCCCATTCTATGGGTTTTCTTATCATTCCGTTGGTGATTTCTTTTGAATGGCAAAAACATTTTAATAATATGAGGTCCCAGTTGATGATCTTTGAAGTGTTTCTCATGCAGTTTGTGTTTTATTCATGAATTCTCTACCTATCCTGAAGTCTCCAAGATTCTACCTACCTTGTCTTTAAGTAGATTTAATGTTTCTATATTAATATTTAGAGCTTTGATCGACTTTGATTTTACTTTAGTGCATGGTGATCGGCATGGGTCTAGTTTCAGTCTTTGGCATGTGGAGAGCCAATTTATCCAACATCATTTATTATAGAGGGTATCCTTTTTCCAGTGAACATGTGCAGCCCCTTTGCCAGATACCAGGTGGCCGAGTGTCTTTGTACTTTTGTTTGCGTCTTTGAATCTGTTCCATTGATCCTCAGGGCTAATTCTTTGCTGGCACAATACTGATTTTATCACAGTAGCTTTGTAGTATATTTTCAAGTGAGGACTTGAGATGCCTCCTGTCTTGCCTTTGTTGCCCAGAATTGTTTTTGCTATTCTAGGTTTATTCTTTTTCCAAATGAAATTTAGGAGTGTTTTTCTCTAGATCTGTGAGGTATGTTAATGGTATTTTGATTGAGATTGTATTAAATCTTTATAACAGTTTTGGGAGCATGGCCATTTTAACCATGTTGGTTCTTTGTAGCCAAGAGCAAGGAATATCCTTCCATTTTCTAATATTCTCTTCAATCTCCTTTTTTAGACTATTACAATTTTCAGCATATAGGTCTTTTACATTCTTGGTTAACTTGATCCATATGCATTTCATTTTTTTAGATGCTATTGTGAAAGGTGATATTTCCATAATTTCTCTCTCAGTGATTTTTTTGTTTGTGTACAGGAATGCTATTGATTTTTGAGCATTGACTTTGTATCCAGCTACACTGCTGAACTTGTTTATTACTTCTAGTAGTCTTTTAATGGAGATTTTTGGGTCTTCTATATAGAGTATCATGTCATCTGAAAATAGTGATAATTTAACTTCTTCCTTTCCTATCTTTATTCCTTTTCTTTCTCTCTCTTTTCTGATTGCCCTGGCTAGTGTTTCCAGAACTATGTTGAAAAGGAGTGGTGAGAGTGGACATTCTTGTCATGCTCCTGAAGTCAGATAGGAAAGGAAGATCTTAAGCAGTGTGGCTGAATATAAAGTCAATACTCAAAAATCAATAGCATTCCTCTACACAAACAAAAATATTACTGAGAGAGAAATTATGGAAATATCCCTCTTTACAATAACATCTAAAAAATGAAATACTTAGAAATCAACCTAACTAAAAATGTAAAAGACCTATATGCTGAAAATTATACAATGCTGAAAAGGAGATTGAAGAGGATATTAGAAAATGGAAGGATATTCCTTGCTCTTAGCTAGGAAAAACCAACATTGTGAAAATTGCCATACTTCCAAAACTGTTATACAGATTTAATGCAATCCTAATCAAAATACCATTGACATACCTCACAGATCTAGAGAAAACACTCCTAAAATTCATTTGGAAACATGAGAAACCTAGAATATCAAAGGCAATTCTGGGCAACAAAAGCAAGGCAGGAGGCATCTCAATTCCTGACTTGAAACAGGACACTGGAAGAAGAATAGTGTCTTTAATAAATGGTGTTGGAGAAATTGGCTCTCCACATACTGAAGACTAAAACTAAATCCAGGCCAATTGTCATGCACAAAACTAAAGTCTAAATGGATCAAAAACCTAAATATTAAAACAGAAACACTAAATCTACTGGAAGACAAGGTAGGTAGAAATCTTGGAGACATAGGAGTAGGCAGAGAATTCATGAACAAAACACAAACTGCACGGGAAACACTTCAAAGAATCAACAACTGGGATCTCATATTATTGAAAAGTTTCTGCACTTCAAAGGAAATCACCAACAGCATGAAAAGAAAACCGACAGAGTGGGAAAGAATTTTGCCAGCAACCCCTCAGATAAAGGACTTGTGTCCAGAACATATAAAGAATTGAAAAGCATCAAGCTCCCCAAATTCAAAGACCCTCTCCAAAAATGGGCATCTGAGATGAACACACAATTCTCAGATAAACATATACAAATGGCAAATGAATACATGAAGAAATGTTCACCATCACTGGTCATTCGAGAAATGCAAATTAAACAACATTGAGATTTCACCTCACTCTGGAAAGAATAGCTGTCATGAAGAAATCAACTGATAACAAATGTTGGCGAGGCTGCGGGGAAAAAGGAACACTGCTCCACTCTTGGTGGGTATATAGACTGGTGCAACCAGTGTGGAAATCCATATGGAGAATTCTCAGAAGACTAGGATTGGAAGCCCCATTTAATCCAGCTATCCCCCTCCTGGGTGTTTTCCCAGAAGAACTGAAAAGTTCATATCACAGTGATATATTTGCACCCATGTTCATAGCAATAAAATTTGTGATAGCCAAAACTTGTAAACAACTAAGATGTCCATCTATTGCAGAGTGAATGAAAAAGATGTGGTATTTTTATACAATGGAATATTACTCAGCTATAAAAAAGGATGATCTTGAGACCTTCATAGGTAAATGGGGACAACTTGAAACTATTCTCATTAGTGAAATAAATAAGAATCATATTTATAAATATCATATTGTGTCTCTAGTGAAACGAGTAAATAATAAGTGTAGTAAAACCGAAATGTGTAATTGTTAGTGTAAAAAAGAGATGAAGAGAAAGTGCTCTAAGGGATATACCTGCATGTATGTTTGAGTGTGTGAAATAGATGACCATATTGCTGAATCTTTGTTGGATCTTTGAGCAGAACCTGTTTGCAGTCTCACTGTTTGAATGTTTACTATGTATGCTTTAACTTTGTAACTTGAACAACTATATCCAAGATGACAATATGTAATTTATAAAGTAGTGATTTCTTAGTGGGTTTTTTCTCTTTTTCCTTTTTTCCCTTTCTTTCTTTTAGAATTCTGTATTGTTGCTACCCTCTTTTCTGTTTTCCTTTTTTTCTTCTTTAAATAAAATTTTAAAATATATAATTGCTATTGTAAAAAACAGGAAATAGGAAGTGCTATAAAAGATATAATGCATGTATATTTAAGTATGTAGGATTGATAGCCACATTACTAAGTTCTTGTTGGATTGTTGAACAGATCTGTTTGCAGTCTCACTGCTTGAGTGTCCACTTTGTGTGCTTTAATTTTGTAACTTGAACTATTTCTAAAAGAACAATATGTAACTTATCAACTAGTGATTTCTTACTGTTTATCTTTTTTTGAAATTCTGTAATATTTTTATCCTTTTTCTGTTTTTTCTCTTTAAATAAAAAAGAAATAAAAAATAGAGTGAAAACTTTCAGTTTTTGTCCATTAATATAATTTTATCTGTTGGTTTGTCATAGATGACCTTTGTGAGATTGAGGTACATACTGCGTATTCCAAGTTTTTGAAGTGTTTTTATCATGAAGAAGTGTTGGACTCTATCAAAAGCTTTTTCTGCATCTATTTAGATGACTATGTGGTTTTTGTTTTTGGCTCTGTTGATATGGTGTATTAAATTTATTGATTTGCATATGTTAAACCATCCCTGCATTCCTGGAATGATTCCCACTTGGTTGATGTATAATCTTCTTAATGGTTTGTTACATTTTATTTGCCAGTACTTTACTGAGAATCTTTGCACCCAATGTTCATTAGTGAATTTGGCCTACAGTTCTCCTTTTTGGTTGGGTCTTTTTCTGGCTTTGGTATCAGAGTAATATTTGCCTCCAAGAATGATTTATGGAGGATTGCCTCCCTTTCAATTTTATTGAAGAGTTTAAGGAGTATTGGAGTCAAATCTTCTCTAAATTTCTTGTAGAATTCAGCCATGAATCCATCAGGACCTGGGCTTTTCTTTGTTTGTAATTTTTTTTAATCCCATTTTCAACTTTTTAAAATTTTATTCATTTTAAAGAGAATAAAACAAAAGAGGACAGATCTAAGCAGATCAGAACAGAACAATGTAAGCAACACAGCACTTCACAAGACAATTGGATATTAACAGTAACTATCATAATGTCTCTTTCTTTGAAATAGTTGAGCTTAGCTTTACACACAATAATGTCAAACAAAACAAAATAGAATAAAACCACTCAAGAGAATGAAAGTATTGCAAGGCTTTCTGAACCAAATAACCGAAGATGAAAAATGACTACTATATTATCTCATTTTCCAAAAAAAGTGTTTATACTATCATACATATTAAAATACAGTAAGACACAATGTGATAGAACCAATGGTAATAGAAAAACAAGAGCATGGTAGGGCTTTAGAGCAAGATGATATCAAATCAACAATCGCTGCCATATTGTCTTTTATTCAAAGTAACTATCATACCATCACATATATTAAGATAAAACAAAAGAGAATAAAACCATTCCAACCAATCACATTTTCTATTTCAATAGCTGATATTGGGTTATTAAAAATTGCTACATCTTCTTGGTTGAGCTTTGGTAGTTCATATTTTTCTAGAAATCTGTCCATTTCATCTGTGTTTTCCATCCTGTGTGAGTAGATGTTTTCAAAGTAGTTATTCATGATCTTTTGAATTGCCATGGGATCTGTACTAATTTTCTTCTTTTCAGTCCTTATTGCATGAATTTGGGTTTTTTCTTCTTTGTCTTGATAAGGTTAGCCAGAGGCTCATTAATTTTGGTTATTCTCTCAAAAAACCAGCTTTTTGATTCAATAATTCTTTGTATTGTTTTTTTTTAGTTTCAATTGCATTAAGTTCTGCTCTGATCTTTACAAATTCCTCTTTTCTATTAGCTTTGTGTTTAACTTGCTTTTCTTTTTCTAGAAGCTTGAGATATATCATTAGGTTGTTTATTTGTGCTTGTTCTGATTTCTTGATATGACAATTTATTGCTATATATTTCCCTCTTAAAACCACTTTCATTGCATCCAACAGATTATGATATGTTTTTCCATATTTTCATTAAACTGTAAGTATTGTTTTATTTCTTGTTTAATTTCATCTGTAATTCACAAGTTGATCAGAAGGTTGTTATTCAATTTCCATGTATATATGCTGGTCCTGCAATTTCTTTTTCCATTAATTTCCAATTGTAGTGCACTACGTTCTGGTAATATGCATGAGATAATTTAAATCCCTTTGCATTTACTTAAGAATGTTTTATGGGTTATCATATGGTGTGTTTTGGAGAATGTGCCATGTGCACCTGAGAAGAATGTGTATTCTGATGTGGTTGGGTGGAATACTCTGTAAACATCTACTAAGTCCATTTGCTCACAAGTCTATTATTTCTTTGCTTACTTTTTGTCTAGTTTATCTGTTTGTGACAATGGAGTATTAAGGTCCCCTGTTATAATTGTGTTCTTGCGTATTTGGTTTTTCATGTCCATTAGTATCTGTCTTATATAGTTCGGTGCTCCTGTATTTGGTGCATATATAGTTATAATTGTTAGTTCTTCCTCTTGAATTTTTCCACTAACAAGTATGTAGTGACATTTTTTTTTCTCTTTTAATAATTTTAGGTTTGAGGTTCATTTTTTCTACAAATAGAATAGTTACCCATGCTTTTTTCTCGGCTCCTGTTGCATGGAATACTGTTTTCCATCTTTTGATTTTAATCTATGAGTTTCCTTTTGGGTCAGATGTGTTTCTTGTATACAGCATATTGTGAGATCATGTTTCTTGATCCATTCTGTCAACTTATTTCTTTTGATAGGTGAATTGAGGCCCTTTACTTTTATGTATATAGTGGCTCAACTTTGCCATGTTATGTTCCAGTTGTTTGTTTTCTATTTTTTCCCCTTGTTTAATTTTTTTCTCCTCCCTGGTGGTTTCATTCTGTTGTTTGTTTTCTATTTCCCCCCTTTTTTAAATTGCTTGTCTTGCCTGGTGGTTTCTTTTTGCTGTTTTTCTGGAAATTGTGGTCATTTTTATCTTGATCTAATATGTATTTCAACACTCTTTCTAGGGTTGATTTTGTGGAGCTAAATTTCTTCAGTTGTTCTTTGTCATAGATGTTGGATATTGTTTCTTGATCCATTCTGTCAATCTGCTGTATTGGATTGATGAATTGAGGTCATTTACATTGATGATAATAACTGGTACGTATTGGTTTATCTTTCTGCTCTTATTTTCTTGTTATTGCTTTTCTGCTTTTCCCCTTTGTTTAATTGCTTGCCCTGTCTGGTGGTTTGTTTCTTTTTCTGTTCTAAGAATTGTGGTCATTTTTATCTCTATCTAGAATATCCTTCAGTGCTTTATCTAAAGTTGATTTTGTGGTCATTAATTTCCTTAGTTGTTCTTTGTCATGGAAATATCATACTTTCCATTAATTTTTAAAGATAATTTTGCAGGTTACATCAATTTGCATTGCAAGTTATTTTTTTAGGTACTTGAAATATTTCTATTAAATCTCTTCTTGTTTCAAGGATTTTTGTTGAGAATTTTGCCATAAATCTAAAGGGCTTTCCTTGACAGGTGTTCTTCTTTTTTCTAATAGCTTTTAATTTTGTTTTTGTGCTGAATATTTGGGATATTTATTATTATATGAATGGGTGCAAATTTATTTTGATTATGGCTGTTTAGATTTCTATAAGTGTCTATCTTACCTATATATCGTAGTATTTTCTCATGTTTGGTAAATTTTCTAATATTACTTTTGAAAATAATTTTTCCAAGACATTTGTGTTAACTCATGCTTTTTTCATTGACACCTATCAATCTTATATTGTTTTCCTTTGCATCATCTTGGAGGTTTTGAATTGTTATTTCATGATCACTTGCCATTTTTAACAGTTCTTTCCTTTCATGATTGCTAGCCATGATTCTGTCTTCAAGGTCTGAAAGTCTGTCTTTAGTTTTGTTCAAGTGGTTTTTACCAGCTCTCAATTGAATTTTTATTTTCTTAGATATCTGTTTTTAAATCTATTTCATTTATTCTTTTTCTTACTTATAATTTTTTTCAACATTTCAATCATTTTTTTTATGTTCCTGTACTTTTTAATCTATGTCTTCTCTATGCTGAGCCATTGGTTCCTTAAGGTTGTCTTTTTTTATCTGAGTGATTATTTCTGATCTGATTTCCTCTATAGTTTCATGGATTTTTACCTTTACTTCAGTTACTTTTTAGAAATTTCAGGTGTAGAAATTTCCTCCTTCATATTTCAGTTTTTTAAAATCCCAATAGTCTCTTCTGTTTATCATGCATGTCTTAATCAGGGTCTTACTGTGTGGCATAGGTTTACCCAGTATAGGAGTGGGACCACTCACCTGAACTCCTTCTGTGGGGCCAGTTGGGTGAGTTCTAGATTCTTCCTGGGACGACTAGTTTAGGAGGATTGATGGTGAACCAACCCTTCTAGTATTTTTACTGTGACTTTAGACTTTTCCAAGTTTACAGACCTACTTGTCCATGATAGGCACCCCAGCCAGTGCCCTACAATGTCACTGTGAGTCTCAGAGGCCAATCCTAGTACCTTTGTGTGGGAAGAGGTCTCACTGGCATTTTTGCTTGCTCACCTGGGCCCTCTGTGTAGACGGTGGGCTCTCCTGTGCTCTTGCCATCCTGTTAATGTTCTCTGGGTGAGTTGAGGGCTCACCTATTCTCTTGCTTACCCATGGATCTATTCTGAGTTTGGGAAGGATATGCTGAGCCTCCCACCAGTCCACTGAGATCCTAGAAGTGGGGGAAGGACTCACCTGTGATCTTGTCTGCACACTGAGGTTCTCCAGGTGTGTGAAGTTTTTGAGGCTTCCCCATCCCACCAAGGTCCACTGGGTGAGGGAGGACTCACCCTTGCTGTTGCCTGTCTGCTGAGATTCTCTGGGTAGGAGAAAGGATCGCGTAGTCTCTTGCTGGCCTCCTGAAGTCCTCGGGATGGGAGGGTGTTCATTGAGATTCTTATCAGTTCACAGAAGACCTCTGTGTGAAAGAAGGGTTCGTCCAGACTCTTGTAGGCTCCTGAGCTCCTCCAGATGGAGGGAGGGGTCATCGAGGCTCCCACAAACCCCTTCTTGGTGTTATTGTGAGTGGTATCCTTCCATTGTTTTTTTCTCATTGGGTATATTATTCATGTATGAGAACGCTGTTGATCTTTGCATATTGATTGTGTATCCTGCAAAATTTCTGAATTTCATTATTAATTCTATGAGGCATTTGGTGGTGCTTCAGGGGTCTTATATGTAGAGGATCATGTTATCTGCAAGTGTGATAATTTAACTTCACATTTCATGTCCATATCCCTTTTTGTTTCTTTTTCTTGCCAAATTGATTTTACTAATATTTTTAGAACAGTGTTTAGTAGGATGGTGATAGTGGTCATTGTTGTCTTGTTTCCAGGTTTAGAGACAAAAGTTTAAGTTTTTCTGTATTTAATATGATGTTGGCAGTAGTTTTGTCATAAATGGCTATTATCAGATTCAGAAAATGTCCTTTAATACCTATGTCATGCATTTTTTGTCATGAAAAGATGTATTTTCTCAAATTTTTTCGTGTATTGAGATGGAGGCTGTTTTCTGTATGTATTAAGATGATCATGTGATTTTTGTTCTTGTTTCTGTTTATATGATGTATTAAATTTATTGATTTACATATGTTGAAGCATCCTTACAGCCCTAGGATGAAGCCTACTTGTCATGATGTATGATATTTTTGATGATTTGTTGCATTCTGTTTGTCATATCTTGTTGAGCATTTTCACCTGTGTATTTATTAAAGAGATTGGCTTATAGTTCTATTTTTTGTTGGATCAGTGTTGGGTTTTGGAATCAGGGTAATGGCAGCTTTCAGGAATGATTTTGAGAGTACTCTTTCCCTTTCAATTTCATTAAAAGTCTTGAGAAATATTGGTCTGAGAACGTCCTTGAAGTTTTTATAAAATTCAGCAGTTAAACTGTCTAGAACTGGACCATTCTTCATTGGTAGATTATTTATTACTGCCTCAATTTAATTGCCTGCTATTGGATTATTCAAAGTTTTTAAGTCTTCTTGTTTCAATTTGGGGGAGTTGGGAGGTTAGGAGCCATTTTGTTGGCTCATCTCATGTTTTTTAATTTTTTGTTTGTTTTGTGTTGAGTTTTGTAAATTCATTGCAACAGAAAATTTTGCTCTGCAGTAAACTCACAAATTACAAATGAGCACTATTCCAACAGAATTCTTCATAATTCAGATTTATTCATAAAGAGATAAAATCAGTCTTATGCAGCACATACATGTGAACCTTCACAACTCAAATGTTTATAAGGTGAAGATTTACTGTAGTATGAAGACCTTCTTAGTTAATTTCTGCTCTTCTATGAGGTCCTCTGGTTGGGGTTAACTACTGGTCTTTGCCTCTGTCCCCAGACCCAATCACCTCCATTTGCTTGAGAGGTAAAGTTGAGGCACATTTGACTGAGTGCCTACTTTAAAATAGGACACAATATTGTTAATTTAACAGTGCAATTTAACTATTGGCATCTTAAGAAAACCAATTGTAACAAAGGCTACATCAGCTTGGTGTAATATTAACTATCAGCATTAATTATACCATTAAATGCAAATGAAATATTGAAAAAACATAAGCATTAATAAATTACCACCCTTATTCATATGGAAAAAGATAATAAGGGAAAAAATAAAAGAGAAAATGGGGGAGAAAAACCCCTGAAAATTTAATGAAGCAAAGAGAATAATAAAAAATAAAAATCAAAAAAGATTGAGTCAATGAAAAAGTTCATGTATTATTGAATTATTGGTTTCTTTCTGTGCTCTGTAGTCTTAGAATCTACTCAGATATGATTTTCCATCTCTAGCTCTGGAACCTATGAATCTTTGAGGTTCCTTCATTGCACAGGTTGCCCCTCTCTTCATTCCACTCTGGCTATGGTTACTGTCCAATTCAAAGTAAGTCCTCACTTCCATTTTTAGGTAGGGAATGTGATCAGCTCCTGTTCCCTGCTGAACATAGGCCACAAAATGGGGGTTCAAGTAGGCTCTTGTGGTTAATGTCAACAGTTATGATGTCTATTTGCTCCTTATCCTGGGTGTTATTGTCTTCCAGGATCAGGTTGGTTGGTTAGTCTTTGCCATTGCTGCCTTATGCCATGCTCAACCAGGGACAGTTCAATGCTTCTTTGGAGTAAGTGGGCTCCCTCACATGTAGGGGAGACACGACTCCTAGTCTGGTCTCTTACATAGGATGTGGCATTTTTCCTCCAGTCAAATCAACTCTTTCCTGTGTGGGGGATAACTCTCTGAGTCATCTTTCTCATGTGGGGCAGGCACTGCTCCTTGGGCTGGCAATTTCAGGGCCAAGGGCCACTCCAAATCAGCTCTGTCAAGTGGATGAGGCCCTGTTTCTTAGGCATGGGTCAGCTTTTTCATGTGGAGGTAGTGTACACTCCTCTGGCACAGATCAGCTCTCTCCACAATAGTCATTTTTACATAGCTTTCTTACTTTTAGTTTTACCCCTTTCAAATCCTTTCATTATAATGCTACAAACAGGACTGCCACATTACATAACTAAAAAACTTTCACATTGTTCAATGTAGTATCTCTGCTAACAAGGCTTTTTTAAAAATGCAAATGCAGTTGACTGTGTATTCTATTTAAAACTCTTTGAGGGCAGTCTGTGAAGTACAGGATAAATTTCAAGTTCCTTAGCATTCTGTTAAAGTACTCCATGGTTCTACCTTCAAAAACCTCTCCTGCTCTTTACTTCATATTCTAATCAAATGGACCTATTCTCACAATTTCCTAGTAACATTTTGTTTTTCTCTCTCCTTCAAATATCTTCTAGTCCTTAATCCTTTTTCAACCAAATAATTTCTATTTCTACTTCAAAATTGTGTTCAAACAATCTCCTTCAGGACAATTTATTCTGAACCTTGGCCATTAGCTCCAGGTTGGTCCAGAAATACACAGCTTATTTTATAGCACTCATAATAATCTATGGTTATTGTCTGTTTTTATGTCAATCTATCTCTCTGAGCATGAGCTTCCTAAGGGCAGATATTCCATGTCTTCAGGAATTGCAGAAGTGCTTGTCCAGACTTAATTGACCCAAATGAAAGGCAGTCTGTACTCTAACCTAAGGATAGAAAATAGCTTTTCAGAAATCCTGTTAGGGCTGTTCTTAGTGATGAAAAACATGCTTAACAAGTAGCTCCAAAAAAGAGGAAAAAAATTATAAATACATCCAGGGTTTATATTAAGTTAATAAACATATCAACTGTTCTTTTACTTGAAACTGAAGTAATTTGATACCAGCCAATAAATAGGTATTTATGCAAGTTCTCTGAGTGGCTCCACCATTGCAGTTCTCTCCTGAGACTTCACTAGAATTCTATTTGATTCAGCCCAAAAGAGACTTCTGAAAACCTACTCTAGTACTAATGGCTTGTCTCATTGCTTAATGTTTATGCTAAGGTGGTTGTTAATTATTTTGAACATTATGTTTGAATTTTCTTCTCCTTAATTGCACACCATTTCCTTTAATAGTGTCCTCAAGACAAGGGACTTTGAGTTGCCAAGACAGAGGACTTTGAATGATATCCAGCTCCTTTCAGGGCAAGAGTGAAGTAGGACAACTAGGTTTCTAGTTTTACCTCTCTTCACAAAGAATACATCAGTGGTGACATGTCCTGATATGATGACAGCTTTGTGACGATTTGAGAATTACACAGTATGGCTTAAAGAAAGGACTCACAGCAGAACTTAACATGAGAGAATACAAGGAGTAAAAGACCTCCTCTTCAGAAAAAACACACTCTCCTGTAAAGAAGCAATGGAATATTTGATGTCACAACCTAATAACTAGGGCCCTTCTCTTTTCCCCCCAAACTGCCTAACTCCTATTATTCTCATAAAATCAAATGAAGACTAAATTTTTTCACAAAATGATTGGTGATGACTTCTGGTCAGCACTGTTGAGTGGAATCTCATATAGATTTTACCATTTTTTCTACTTTTATCAAAAAGAATTATTTTTTATCCAAAAGCATTTTATTTCTTACAAATATATATTATGTTGATATATCAACAATAACTACATTGTTTCAATTGGGAACTATAAGGACTGAAGTTGCAATAAATTCTGTAATAAAACTTTAGGTTCTGTACCTCAAAACTAATTAAAATGTAGCTTTCAAAATTATACTTATATTCCCACCCAGCGACATCCAGGTAGCTTGGTATGACCACCTGTGAGCTGAAGCTCACCACAGTGATCCCTACATAACTGTCCAGCCATGAGACTTTGCTCAGAATCTGGTAGCCCCCTGCTCAGAAGCCCCAAAGTGTCAGGGACCTTTGGATAATCACTCAGGTCCAGGCTGGGAAACACCCAGTGACCTCCAAGTATTTGGGAGCTATCACATGTGAGCTGAAGCCCACTACAGTGATCCTGATTTAACTGTGCATCCATGGGTCTCTTCTTGGAACCTAGTAGGGCCCCACTGAGAAAATCAAAGAAGATAGGGACCTTTGGAGTGCCACACGGTGTGAGCTGAAGGCCTGCCTAGTGTATACCACATAACATTCAACCTTAGGACACCACACAGAACATGGTATGGCCCTGCTCAGTGACCTCAAGCAGCCAGGGAGATTCAGTGAGCAATATGGGGAGTGCTCAAGGTCCACCCAGTGCACACCCCCACATCTGGGGAGCCTTTAATTGATACTAGGGACCCAGGGAAAACAGAAAAATGACAAAATGAAAGAGCAAAATGTAATCTCAAAATTCCAGCCCATCCCAAACAAGCCTAGGAGGCATGGACACAGAAAAAAATGTAAGGCATACACCTGAAACTTCTGAAATGATAGAAACTGAAGTAAAGAAGCAACTTCCTGAAGCTGTAAAGAAATGCAAAACAGAAATAATCTCCCAGGTAAAAGAAGAAATGAGAAACATAATAAAAGAAATGCTGAACATATCTAAAGAAGACATAGTTAGAAAGATAGAGGAGTGCTGCAAAAAATGGAAAGCTTACATGACAATATAAGAAAGCAATAGAATGCTTGAAAGAGATTCAAGGAGATGTCCAGGAAATCAAAAATTCCATCAAAAGTTGGCAAAATAACCTGAGTGAATGTGAACATACATTCAGACCTCAAAGTCAGGATTGCAGTTAGTTAACATGAAAGGAAAGATTTTTTAAAAATAACAGAGTCAGTAAATAACAGTTCAACAGCTGCACAATGATGCAATGAAGAACAGTATAAGATAGATAAGTTTCCATGAAAAAGGTGACAATGCAATTGATATCAAAAGACTATTTACAGAAGTGACAGCTAAAAATGTCCCAAACATGGAAAAGGAAATTAACATAAAGATAAGTGAAACATGTAGAACTCCAATTAGGCATAACCAAAATAAATCTACAGGTAGACATACAATGATCAACATTCCAGAAATTCAACCTAAGAACAGAATATTAAAAGCTTTTAAAGAGACAAGACTGATCACCTATAAGGGAAAGTCCACCAGAATCACAGTAGTCTTCTAAACACAAACAATAAAGTCGAGAAGAGCATGAAGTGAAGTATTTCAAATCCTAAAGGAAAACGACTTCCAACCCAGATTGATATACCCTGCAAAACTGTCATTCAAAATTGATGGAGAAATAAGATACTTCCATGACATAGAACAGCTGAAAAACTTCATGACAAACCAACCCTGCAAAGAATACTGAAAGATAGTATAGATAGATATAAAAATAACTACAACTCCAAGAAAACCAACAGAAAAAAGCCACTAAGCAGTGCAGAAAATTAAAGAGGGGGAAATGTAAGGAACAAACATCAGAAAGATAAATGACAAAAATGAGCCAATATATCAATTATAACCAGTGATATAAATGGCTTCAATTCACCAACTAAAGGAAACAGACTGGCACAATAGATCAAGAAACAACATCAAACCATATGCTATCCACAAGAAACCCATCTAACCCAAAAGGGAATTCATAGACTGAAAGTCAAAGGATAGAAAACAATACTTCATGCAACAGGAACCCAGAAAAAAGCAGGGGTAGCTGTACTTGCCGTGTCCTAGTCCATCCACGCCTTGTGACAAGGTCCATGGGTGGAGGAGAGCACTTG
>PVLA01003476.1:125556-211401 GCA_004027455.1 Hydrochoerus hydrochaeris
AATGTTTTGTACTGATAATTGTAATTTGTGTAATTCACATATATATATTTTCATGTAATACTCAATATGAAATCGAAAATAGAAACTCCAGAGGAGTTACTAGAAACCTTCTAGATAACTTTGTGAAAACTAATTGTGAAATTTTACCTTCTGTGAGTAGTATGAGAGAGTTTATACAAAAGCTTTAAATGAAAGAGTTCATGGAGGAGGATTTACAAAATTCCTGTGAGACAACTGCCCTGAGACACTGGACAGGCAGCCAGAGACAGGCAACTAGGACACATATGTTATGCCACCGGCCGCCTAAGACAGGCACAGGACCAATTGCTGTCCTGCAGGCCCATGATGGGTAAGGCCTGGTTGGGTTCATATGAAGAGTCCTTGGCCCAAGACAGGCACTGTCCTCACAGGGCCTGCCATACTCTTTAAAGTGATAAGGGAGGAGATGTAGGGAGCAGCATGATAGCTTCACAGCTGCCGCTCCATCTCTCCCTCCTGTGGGCATCCCATGCATCTGCTTACATTTCCCAAGCAAATTAAGTAACAAGATTAAAGTGTAACAAAGGTGAAAAAAGTTAATTAACACATATTGTTTAAGATTATCCCTGCCTGGCCCTAAGCCTGGGATGCTTCCTGCTTGGGGTTTAAGTTAGTGCCCAAAGTTAGCAAATATATATTCCAGCTTCTGAAAAATAAAAGAGATTCAGATTCACTCACAGACTGGAGTGCAGTGTCTTCTGTCTCTCACTCGCTGACTCCCTGACCACCTTTGGGACCCCTGAGCCCTGCCGCAGCTGGACTCCAGCAGTACTGTTTGCAGACAACATGAACTTCAAACCAAGAATTATCAGGAGAGATAAATACGATCACTAAATACTATTAGGGGAAAACTTTAAGAGGGAGAGATAACAATCCTAAATATATGTGCACCAAATATAGAAGCACCCAACTATGTAAAACAAATATTAATAGAAAAGAAAATCAAATAAGCAAAAACACAATTGTAAAGGGAGACCTTAACACTCCTTTGAAACAAAGATCCAGATAAACTAGACAGTAAGCCAGCAAAGAAATAACATGATTGAAACAAACTTGTGAACAAATGGGCTTAGTAGATGAGTGGAGAGTATTCCACCTAACAACATCAAAATATACATTCTTCTCAGCTGCACATGGGACATTCTCTAAAATAGACCATATACTAGTACATAGAATATGGCTAAGTAAATGCAAAACATTTGAAATCATTCCATGCATATTATCTGATATAAATATCAGATATATAGTGATATAAATATCACTATAATACTGGAAATTAATGACAAAAGAAACTTGAAAATCTCCATAAACATATGGACATTATTGAGCAATCAATGGGTCACAAAGGTAATTAAAGAAGAAATTAAACAATATGTACAAATAAACAAAAATAGAAATACATCTTACCGGAACATGACGTAGGAATCGATGAAAGCAGTCTTCAGAGGGAAACCTATTGTGGTGAACACCCACAGCAGGAAAACAGAATGAACGCAAATAAATAACCTGATGCTGCACCTCAAACATCTAGAAAAAGAAGAGCAAGTCAAGCCCAAATCCAAAAGAGATAATTATAATGATCAGAGCAGAAATCAATGCAATAGAGTCTAAGAAAACCAAAGAAAGAATTAATTATTCAAACAGTTGACTCTTTGAAAGAATAAATAAATTTGATAATCCCCTAAACAAACTTTAAAAAAGAAAGAAAAAACTCAAATTCAGGCAATAAGGAATTAGTAGGGCAAAATCACTGCAGACCTTGAGGAATGCAGAAGATCAACAGTACCTACTTCAAAAAATCTTTATCTCTTGGTTTGATAACAAAAAGAAATGGAAAATTTCTAGAAACATATGAATTACCAAACCTGGATCAAGAAGATGTAAAACTACTGAATAACTCAATTTCAGTTAATGAAATTGAAAATATAATTAGAAACTTACCAACCAAAAGGGCCTAGTTCCTGTTGAATTTACTGCTTAATTGTACAATAAATTTAGGGAAGACTTAATTGCAACATTCCTCAAACTCTTCCATGAAATTGAAGGGGAAGATATTCTCCTTAGCCCATTCCTGGAAGCAAGTATTAATCTAATATCAAAACCAGAGAAATACCCAACAAAAAAAGAGAACTACAGGCCAATCTTCCTAATGAACATAGATTCAAAAATCCTCAGTAAAATGGGAATCATCCCAGGAACAAATGCAGGGATGGTTGAACATATGCAAATCAATGAATCATACATCATATGAATAGTGCCAAAGACAAGACTCACATGATCATCTCAATAGATGCAGAAAAATTTTTTGACAAAATATGATACTCTTTCATTATAAAAACTCTACAGAAAATCAGAATAGATTCTCTCTACCACAATCTGATAAAAGTCAGCTATAACAAAACAACAGTCAGCATCATATTAAATGGTCAAAAATGAAAGCATTCACTCTAAAATCAGGAAAAAGACAAGGCTGTCTACTATCAACACTCCTGTTCAACATAGTGTGGAAATATTAGACAAAGAAATTAGATTAGAGAGAAATAAAAAGAATAAAAATAAGAATGGAAGAGGTTAAAATATCATTATTTCAGATGATGTGATACTCTACATTGAAGACCTCCAAATCTCCATCGAAAGATATCTAGATGGAATAACAAAATTGAGTAAGGTAGCTGGGTACAAAGTCAACACTCAAAAATCAATAGCATTCCTCTACATAAACAAAAAATCTCACTGAGAGAGAAGTAAATGAAACCACATCCTTCACAATAGCATCAGAAAAATGAAATACTTAGGAACCAATCTAACAAAGTAAGTAAAAGATCTGTATAGGAGAAGGAAAAGATGGTGGAGTGATAGACAACAGGATACAGAGCCTCCCCTGAGAGAGACAATGCATGCCATAATAAAATGCCCTGGAGAGGTTCAGACAGAGGGAGATGGATCCTCTCGACCTAGGAACAAACTAAACGTGAAAGAGCTGGTCAAACAAGCTCAAAACTGAAATATTAATTCAGGTAAAGCAAGATATAAGTAGATTAACAAAAGAAATGCTAAGAATCTCTCAAGAAGACACAGATGGAAGAAGGGAGGAACACAAAAAAAGGAGACAAACATTCTATAAAGTATATAAAGAAAACTTACAATACATGGAGCAGATTCAAAGAGACTACCAGGAAATTAAAAACTCCATTGAAAGCTGGCAAAACTCCTTAAAAGAAACTAAGGATAGACTATCAAAACTTGAAGACAAGTTTGCAATGTGTGATGATGAAAGGAAAGATCTCTTAAAAATAACAAGAAAACAGGCAGTAATAACACAAAGGCTAGAAGATGACAAGAGAATCTATAATTTAAGAAGAAGAAATGTGAGTGAAGAAGCAGGAATAAAAACAGGCAAATTACAAAGGCTATTCATGGAAATAATTGAGGAAAACTTCCCAAGCATGGGAAAAAAATGATATTCAGATATATGAGGCATACAGAACTCCAGCCACCTAAAACCAAAACAGAGCCACAGCCAGACATATAATAATCAAGATACCAGAAATTCAATATAAAAACAGAATATTAAAAGCCATCAGAGAAAGGAAACAGATCACCTATAATAGAAAACCCATCAAGATCATGGCAGACTTCTCAACACAGACCATCAGATCAAGAAGAGCTTGGAGCAAAATATTCCAAGCCCTGAAAAAAAATAACCTCCAGCCCAGATGGATGTACCCTGCAAAACTGTCACTAGAAATTAATGGAGAAACAAGATGGCTCCATGACAAAGAGGAACTGGGGGGATTTGTGACCACCAATCCAACCCTACAGAGAATATTGAAGCATGTTCTAGAGAGAGAGAAAAAAATATCAGGCTTTCACGAACAGTGGCAGAAAGGCCTCTGTGAATGGGGCAGGCAGTTAGAATGAAGGAGAAAAGTAGACAAACAGTGGCAGAAAAATAGCATAGCATAAATGAAGCAGAGAAGGTTGGCTATAATCTCTAACATAGATGGCCTTGATACACTAAAAAACAAAAATACAGGCAGAGTAGATCAGGTAATAGTGTCCATCTAGATGCTCTGTATAGGAAATATAATCAACCTGAGAGAGGGTTTATGGACCTAAAATCAAATATGAGAAAACAGTGCTCTATGTGACAGGGAGCCAGAGAGAAATAGGGTCAACTAGACCACCACCTGCAGATAGGTTGGAAAGACAGGATGCTTATGTGCAGTAGAAAAATACTCAGCTATAATGAAGGAAAACCTTGAGGCTTTTGTGGGTAAATGAATACATTTTGAGATCAAGTCCAGGAGTGAGAAGGTTTGGAACTACTTAGGTAAATAGCAGGTTGCCTCCCCAATCTAAAAATTGAGGGAGTTGGTGGGACCCAAAAGGCGCAGCACCCTGTGGGAGTTAAAGGGGAGGAATAGTATTATAAAAGCAGGCAGAGGATATTGTTAATAATGTACCAGGATTTAAAACCCACATTACTCACACCACTCTGCTTAGATGGATTATATTCTGTTCCAGTTTGTCTACTTGTACTAGATTTGAGGGCACAGAGATTTATCCCAAAAATAGAAGGATCTAGTGCAGTAATCATCCTTAATTTCCTATTAACTTAATCTGAAGCTCCGTATAACATACACTGTTTTACCATGACTGATCATAATCGAATCTGGTCTATTAGATTGCTGTTTTTTATTGACAGATTTTATTAAAAGCTGTTATGATTGATAGTATCAAGCCTGAGAGTATAGGCAACTACACCGAAGATGACAAGATTCACTAGGATATCCACTCTGGTTTGATTATTACCTGCCTTTGAAGTTTTACATTGTCTACAATGTTTTGTTTATACTAATATTGTTATGTACTGTTATTTTCAATTATAATGCTATATTCAAATATGCCTGATGATATAGACAATTTTAATGAAGATAAGAGACAACACAGTAACCATTGTAGATCACCTTGTACTGTGGTTTTATATGACTTTTTGGTTTTCATGTTTTTATAGGAATTTGTCTTGTTTTATCTTGCTATGTTTTGTTTTTCCCTCTAATACAGAAAGGATAGAAATACATATAAAGACATGCATGCATAGTGCTTACAGTCTCACTGTTTGAATGTCTACTTTGTATGCTTTAATTTTGTAACTTGAGTGACTATTTTAAGAGGACAGTATGTAATTTATCAACTAGTGATTTCTTACTGTTTATATTTTTTAAAATTCTGTATTATTTCTACCCTTTTCCTGTTTTTTTCTCTTTAAATGAAAAAAGATCTGTATAGTGAAAATCACAGCACTCTGAAAAAGGAAATCAAGGAGGATTTCAGGAAATGCAAAGACATTTCCTGTTCTTGGGTAAGAAGAACAAATATTGTGAAAATAGCCATTCTCCAAGCATTGTTATACAGATTTAATGCAATTCCAATCATAATATCAGTAGCATATTGCATAGAACTAGTGAAATCATTCCTAAAATTCATCTAGAACCTGAAGAAGCCTAGAATAGCAAAGGCAATTCTGGGCAACAAAAGCAAGGCATGAAGCATCACAATCCCAGATTTGAAATTATTTTGAAGAGAACAAGAGATATTGTAGCCATTATTGATTTTCTTATTGTCTGGTTTTGAAGGTTTGTAATGCTTTCAAATTCTTCTGTTTTGATTAGTTTTATACTATTTTGTTTTGTATGAATCCATTGTGTGTGATGATATGGTCAACTATTTTGAAGAAAACAAGAGACATTATAGTAGCCACTGTTGATTTCCTATTGCCTTGTTTTGAAATCCTGTGTTGTTTGCATTGTTTTATTTTGATATGCTTTGTCTTGTTGTGTTTGGTTTTATTTTATTCTCTTTAAAATAAAAAAGAAAACATCCAAAATCATACTTACAATAATGAAGCTTATGCCCACACTAGCATTTACATAAATCAAACAAAAATCATAATTCAAAATAAGACACTCTCCTCTCTAATTCACATGTTTGAGAATCAATTTTGTTTTAGTGAAAAACTAAAGACTAGGTTACATTCTTTTCACTTGTGATATGTTTCTTTCTCTTCAGCCATTCATCTATAGCTTTATAAATAGTGGAGTCATTTCTCATTCCAACTACTGCTATTATGATAAATTATTTAATATGTTTCTTTAACTCAAGTTGCTTTTCAATATTTTCAATCAATACTTTATTTAATAATATTTGGGAAATCATGGGCTGTGTGTATTAAAGCTAGAGATGTTTCTAATATACATCAAGATGAATAGATAACGGTTAAAGATAAAAGTACTTAACTTTTTACCTCCTAAATCATTACACATACTTCTAGCAATACACACACTGTGGTTAAACAAATAATGAGCTAAGGTCATTGTTGCTGTTTCTTTTGCTGCTGCTGCATGAAGCCTAGATTTGTTTAGCAGAGAATGTGGTGGTAATGGGGGTTCAGCCTGATACCTTTGTGATAATTATTGCCAGAGTGTTAGTCAATACTGAGAGTGTCTTCACTGAGTCAGGAAGTCCCACAAATAGTAGCAATTGCCTGTGGTATTACTTTGCCAATCTCTGGACTATATGTCCCAGACTGGATTCCAGTCTTCCTACAAGGTACTCGAGGCTCAGACCAAACCTCTGACACATATGTGGTACCATCACAATGCTTTTGATATCACAGAATTGGGTTCTGACAGCAAGTCCCAAGTTGATGACTTTCTTGTATCCCATAGTTCATAGTACTGAATGTGAAGCAGCATAGTATTCCCTTTTTTTTTTTGCAGTTCTGGAGATTGAACTGAGGGTCTCATGCATGCTAGGTAAGCACTTCACCAATTTCTGAACTTTAATTTTTCACCCATAATACATGGGAACATGTGTACACATGTGTGCGTGTGTTTTGTTTATACTAATATTGTTATGTACTGTTATACACACAAACACACACACACACACATTATGAAGTATTTCTCAACTCTGGCAAGCCCAAGCATCACTGGGCCCAAAGACCTGGCCAGCTGTCTGAATCATGTCTGCTGATGATGTCTCTGAATATCATCCTTTGCTCATCTTTCAGAACCTTTGTAATATGTCCCTGTCACTAGGACAACATGTATTCTGCAAACTAGTCAAAGTTACTCATGCCAAGTTTGTGGGTGACTGTGAATAAGCCCCCATCCCTTGCTTCTCTGTGGAATTGGAGATGCAGTGGGTGTCCATGGCAATCACATGTTGCCTCTCTCCCCCTCCTTCTTATCCAGGGACATCAAGTTACAAGAGAACAAGCTGTTCTTCTTAGTGATGGGGTGGGGGAAGGGGAAAAGACCAGCTGTATGGTTATGAGTCCCATATGAGCTGCATATGAAGCTGTGGATAATTTGTTGTTGTGGAGGTTGTTTTGCTTTTTTTCATACCACCAATGACTGAAGCCAGTTTTGAGCCTAAGAAAGGCTCTGGTGGCTGTTTGCCAATGATCACCCTAAAAGCAGTAGTTAATGTTTATTGAATGCTATGCACTGTGTTAAAGTGCTTATATATGGATGATCTTATTTAACCTCTAGACTAGCCCTTAAAGACAGGATCTATTTTTATCATCTTCATTTTCCACACAAGAAAATTGACTGGCCCAGAGAAGTGAAGTAACCTGACTCAGGGTGCCAGTGGAGGAACCCAAAATATCTGTGTGGCTCCTGGGACTGTACTTTTAATCAGAAGCTTTACATTTAGTCCAAGAGATACAAGAGACTTGACAAATCACCTAATCCAATCATCATGTTATCAGGAGGCAAGAGAAATCCAAATAGGAAAAAGAATATTTTCCTAAGCCATGGCATCTCTGCATCTCCTAAGAAAGTTCATTTAAAGCAAATTTATTTAAAATCTAATATTCTGCCCTGAGCTAGATGCTAGAGATATACTGTGATTTTTAAAAAGACAATAATCTTTGCCCTCATGAAACTTATATTATAGATGAGGGCAAAGACTATAAACAAATAAATGAAATAAATATAGTATATTTAAAATTCATTAGCACTATAATAAAGTAAAATGAGAGAGAAGCCTAGAGTATTGGTAGCTCCAATTTTTAATTGAGCAATCAGAGAAAATCTCACTGAAAAGGGATGTAATTTTAAATAAGATCTGAAATAGATAAAGGAGCGGGCCATTTATGTGCTTTGTGGAAGAATTTTTCCAGGCAAACAGAAGAGCTGATGCAAAGATCCTACGGCATGTCTGAGGAGCAGTCAAACCAATGTGGCTAGAACAGAGTGAGCATGAGGCAAAGTAGAAAGAGAAGCTACTGTAGGGCTAAGGAGGCAAAAAAAAACATTCAAAGATGTATAAGCTATTGTAAGGTTTTAGACTTTCACTCTGAATGAGATGGGAAATCACTGCAGGGCATGAAGCAGAACTATGTGATTTTGACTTAAAATTAGAATATCTTTTTGATGTGAGGAAAGCAATCTGTAGTGAGCAAGGGTGGAAACAAGAGGATGAACATGGAAACCATTGTGAGTGAATGGTGTGTTAGTGATAGTGGTCAAAAAGAGTACATATTGAAGGTAAATTCCATTGTGAGGAAAGAAAAGAGTCAAGAATTTCTGGTTCAGACTTTTGACTCACACTTCCTATTGGTCCCAGGAATTGCTTTTATTAAGCAGATGCCATTAACTCTCATCCTCCCTTTCTGTCCTGATTTCAGTCCAACCCTGAATATATTTGACAGGTTGTGCATGTTCTTTTGGGGAGCCTGCTCTTCCCCTGGGATTCATGGGAAGTACCTGAAGTTCATAGAGCTACTATAATGAAGATGAGGAGACTTGGTTATATGTGCCCTATTTTACTCCTGATTACCTGCTGCAGGACCACTGCAAGAGAAAGGAATATTCTCAAATTTGAGGCCATATATGCCCATTTGCCTGTTGTAGCCTTAACAGAATGAAGTGTGGCTCCCAAGATCTTTCCTGCAGTTAGTCAGCAGAGGCTTCATTTACAACCTGGAGCTAGAGACCCAGGGTGGTAATTCAGTCTCATCCTGTGGAAAGTTGCCCTCAAGAAGACCTCAGATTGCAAGGCCAAACTTAGAACTTAGAAAACTCTTTTGTTTCCTCTTTGAATGACAGCTGTGCATTAAGACCTTTGCAGATGTAATGCAAGTAAAAGTTGTACACTCTCCTTTCCTTGTTCCTTAGGTCCTGTCTGCTAGGATTTACAGTTTCAAGATTCTTGAGAATAGCAGTTAATCTCAATCATGCTTTTAATTATATGACTCAAACAATTATATATCCAGGAAGGTACTAGGTAGGTTATGAGTTTAAGTTGCAAACCTAAATTTTTAAATTTTATTGAAAAAAAAGTAAAATAAAAATTGATAAAATGGTAGGAAAATAACAAGTGAATACATTGCATATTGCCATCTTCAAAGTAGTTACAGTAAAAAATATGAATGTAAAAAATTCTCTAATTGGTATTACCATGAACCTACCTTTTCAATGAACTGAGACACTAACAGTATAGTCATCTTGCATTTTTCTCCCTTTTCTCTTACTTCCTTTACCTTTTCTCTTTTCCCCATCCTACTCCCTTTTTCTTTTTAAAAAATTTCTTCCCATTTCACTATATCTATTGTATATATTAGACTTTATTTACTCCTTCAGTTTTTCACACCAGGGGGACAATATGATGTTTACAAATCCAAGTCTGATTTATTTCACTATGAGTATGGTCAAAAGTTGCCTCCATTTACCTATACAATTTTCAAATTTATCCTTCTTTATGGCTGATTATTATTCCACTGTATAAAAAAACTACATCTTTTTTTATCCATTCCTTGTTTGATGGGCATTTGTGTTGCTTTCAAGATTTAGCTGTTACAAATTGTGCTGCTATAAACATGGGTGCACATATTGCTGTGATATGATGTTTCTATGCCTTCTGGAAGAGCACTTAGAAGGGGAATAGCTCTAATCCTAGCTTTTTGAGTAATTTCCATACTTATTTCTACAGTGGTTGCACCTATCTGCACTACCATCAAAAGTGGAGAAGTGTTCCTTTTTCCCTGCAAACCCTTCAGCATTCGTTATTGGTTGATTGCTTGATGATAACCATTCTTTGTGGAGTGAGATGGAATCTTAGGGATGTTTTAATTTACATCTTTTGAATGACCAGTGATGTTGAACATATTTTCATATATTTATTTGATATTTGTAAATCTTTGTCAGAGAAGTGTGTACTCATCTCAGATGCCCATTTTTGGATTGGCTGTTTGAATTTGGAGTGCCTGATATTTTTAAATTCCTTATATGTTCTAAATAGGAGTTCTTTATCTGGGGGAGAGTTGATTAAAATTTTATCCCAGTCAGTGGGTTTTATTTTCACTCCCTTGGTGATTTTTTTTGTTCTGTAAAACATTTCAATAAACTAAGACACAGTCACTGGTTCTTTAAAGTACTTCTCCAGCAGTTTGGATTTTCTTGAGGAACTCTCTGCCTATCCCTGTGTCTTAAAGGTTTTTACTTACTTTGCCTTCCAGTAGATTTCGTGTTTCTGTTTTAATATTTAGATCTTTCTTCTATTTTGATTTTAGTTTAGTGCATGGTGATATACAAGGGTCTAATTTTGGTCTTTGGCATATGGAAAGCCAGTTTTTCTAGCACAATTTATTAAAGAGATTTTCTTTCTTCGAGTGTGAACATGTTTTGCTTCTTTGTCAAAGATAAGGTGTTTGCGTGTGTTTCTAGTTGTCTCTGCAATTTATAATCTGTTGTGCTAATCCTCAGTTCTGTTTTTGTGCCAGTACCATGCTGATATTATCATAGTAGCTTTGTGAGATAAACTCAATTCAGGGATTTTAATGCCTCCTGTTTCCTTTTGTTGCCTATGTCTCTTCTGTTTCCAAGTGAATTTCAGGAATATTTTCTCTATACCTGCTAGGTATACTAATAGTGTTGTGATCAGGAATGCAATAAATCTGTATAAAAATTTTGGGAGTATGGTCATTTTCACAATATTTGTTCTATCATTGTTATTCCTTTCAGCAAGGAATATCTTTACATTGTCTAATATTCTCTTCAATCAATTTTTTCAGAGTACTGCATTTTTCAATATATAGATCTTTTACTTCCTTTGTAATATTGATTCTTTAGTATTTCATTTTGTAGATGCTATTATAAAGGGTTTGTTTCTGTAATTTTTCCAGTGAGTTTGTGTACCAGAATGCTACTGATTTTCGAGTATTGCCTTTGTGTTCATTATGCTCCTGAATTTACTTATTAATTCTACAACTTTTTTGGAAGAGCCTTTGGGGTTTTCTAAGTAGAGTATCTTGTCATCTGTGAATAATAATAAATTTGTATCTTCTTTTCCTATTTTATATGTTTTTTCCTCTCACTTGTCTAATTGGTCTGGCAAATGTTTAGAGAACTATATGGAATAGGATCAGCGATAGTGCAAATCCTTTTCTTGTTTGTGATTTTAGATTGGAAACTTTTAGCATTTGTCCATTTAGCATGATAATGGCTGTTAGTTTGTCATAGGTGGCTTTCATTGATGTAAAGACCTTCTATTCCAACTTTCTGAAGAATTTTTTCATGAATGAGTGTTGGACTTTATTAAAAATTTTCATTCAACTATTGAGATGATTATGTGATTTTTGTATTTGATTCTGTTGATATGGTGTATTACATGTATTGATTTGTGTTTGGTGAACCATTCCTGCATTCCTGGGACAAATCTCATTTGGTTATAGTGTATAATCTTTTTAATGATTTGTTGCAATCTGTTTGCTAATATTTTACTGAAAATTTCTGCATCTATGTTCATCAGGGAGATTGGTCTGTAGTTTTCTTTATTGAAGGGAATTTTTCTGGTTTTGGTATTAGGGTAATACTTGCCTCCTGGAATGAGTTATGAAGAGTAGCCTCATTTTAAATTTTATTAAGGAGTTTGAAGAGTATAAGTATAAAATCTTCACTAAAATGCTTGTAAAATTCAGCCTTGAGTCAATCAGAACCTGTGGTTTTCTTTATTGATTTTTAATTACATTTTCAATGTCATTCAGTGATATTGGTTTACTCAGAATTTTATATCTTCTTAATTGAGCTTTGGTAATTCATATATTTCTAGGAATTTGTCCATTTCTTTTGCTTTCCATCTTATAAATATTTTTGAATTATGAATTGATAAACTTCTGAATTTCCACAGGACCTGTTGTGATTTCACCATTTTCATTCTTCATTGCAAGAATTTCAGTTTTTTCTTTTTTTTAAATAAGATTGGCTGGGGTTTATCAATTTTGTTTGTTTGTTAAAAGAACCAAATCTTCAAATCATTAATTCTTCATATGGATTTCTTAGTCTCAATTGTATAAATTTTTGCTGTGTTCTTTAAAATTTCTCCTTTGTGTGGGCTTTGGGCTTGACTTTTTCTTCTTTTTCTAGAAGCATGAGATGCAGCATTATGATGTTCATTACTTTTTGTTCTACTTTTCTCATGTGAGAATTTTGTGCTATAAATTTTCTACTAGTACTGTTTTCATTGTGTTCCACATGTTCTGGAAAGTAGTATTTGAGTTTCATTTGATTATACATATTGCTTAATTTCTTTTTTAATTTCTTCTGTGGCCCACTAGTTTTGTAGATGGGTGTTATTTAATTTCTAAGTGTTTATGGATTTTTTGCTGTTCTTTTTATCATTAATTGGGAATTTCATTGCACTACAGTCAGATAACATGCATGAGATAATTTTAACTCCTTTGTATTTACTTATGCATATTTAATGGTCTAATAAATGGTCTATTTTAGATAATGACCCCTGTGTAGCTGAGTAGAAGGTGTATTCTGATGATGCTGCATGGAAAACTCTCAAAACATGTAATAAGTCCATTTATTCACAAGTTGGATTTAGTTCTGTTAGTTCTTTGTTGATTTTTTTTGTCTAGTTCTATCTCTTTGCAATAAAAGGATATTAAAGTCCCCTGTTACAATTGTGTTATTGTTTATTTGACTTCTCATGTCTATTAATATTTGTGCTACATAATTGGATGCTCATGTATTTACTGCACATATATTTATGACTTTTATCCATCACTCTTTAATTTTTTTCCCTAAAAAGTATGTAGTTACCTGCTTTATCTCTTTTGCTCATTCTTGACTTGAAGTTCACATTGTCTGCAAACAGAATAGCTACCTCTGCTTTTGTATGGGTTTCCTGTTGCATGGAAGATTGTTTTCCTTTGTTTGCTTTTCACTTCATGAATTTCTTTTTGAGTTGAATGTGTTTCTTATATATGGCATATTGTTGGATCTTGTTTAAGAGAAAAAAAGATACAGAAAAGTAAAATAAAAAGTAAAAGAGACTAACAACAGCATAAACCCCAAACAATAACAGTATAGACTTTCAAACCAAGATGACAGGTATTTAATAATTATTGTTACATTGAATATTGTTATCTTCAAAAGTTTAGCTTAGATTAATACATATAGACATGCAAAGTTGATGTAATCATATTAGTATTAATTATTCTTTTCCAAGAACTAATAGAATTAGCAGTATGTTCATCTTAGCTATCTTATGTATGTATGTTTTATATATATATATATATATATATATATATATATATATATATACACACACACACACACACACACACAAATTTATGTCTTTTACCTTTTCCCTTTCTTCTTTCCTTCTTTTTCCTATCCCAGTTATTTTCCCTTTTAGCCATTTCCTACCCTTATACAATATTTATCATAGATTTTGGATTATATTTGTTCTTTCAGTTTCTTACACTAAGAGAAACAGTATGGTATGTGAGTTTGATTTATTTCACTTATGAGTATGGTCTCAAGCCGCATCCATTTACCTATAAAAGCCTCAGTGTAATCCTTCTTTATAGTTGAGTAGTACTGCATTGTATAAAAATATCACATCTTTTTTTATCCATTCTTCATTTGAAGGGCATTTGATTTGTTTCCAAGACTTGACTATCACTGTATCTTGTTTCTTCATCTGTTCTTCCAGTATGTTTCTTTTCATTGATGAATTAAGGGCATTTATATTTATAGTTATAACTGATATGTATTGGCTTGTCTTTGTCATGATATTTTCCTGATGTTGCTTGCCCATTTTGTTTTTCCCCTCTGTTTAACTGGTTTCCTTGCATAGTGGTTGCTTTCACTTGTTTCTGTTTAAATTTTTGTCACTTTATTTCTGTTTAGAATATCTTTCAGTACTCTTTATAGTATTGGTTTAGTAGTCATGAAATTCTTCTCTTGTTCTTTTTCATAAAAGTATCTCACTTTTCCTCTAAACTTGAAAGATATTATTGCAGTGTACATCAATCTGTGTGGGAAGTTATTTTCTTTTAGCACTTTAAATACTATACCCAAGCTTTCCTTGGCTTTAAGTTGTGTATCGAGAAATCTGCCGTGCCTGGGAAATGTTCTGCTCTTACTTCTGCCAACAGTCTTTTTATGTCATTTGTGTTGACTCCTACTTTTTCACTGACACCAATTTTTATATTATTTTTCTTTGCATCATTTTGCAACTGTTGAATTATTATTTCCTGATCTTGTTATTTTTAAGAGATCTTTTCATTTATGATCGCTATTTGTGATCCTGTCTTCAAGGTCTAAAAATTTGTCTTTGACATCATTGAATTGATTTTGACAGCTTTGAATGGGATTTTTAATTTCCTAGATATCTTTTTGAATCCATTTCTTGAATTCTGTTTATTTGCTTTATTGATTCTTCATGGTTTACATTCAATTCCAATTATCATCTTTTAAAAATCTATCTGCATGTTTGCTGAGCAATTCATTTGTAAATTTGGGGTTTTTTTCTTTTTACCTGAGACATTAATTCTCACCTGATTCCCTCTATATCTTCATGGATTTTCCCCCTGTACTTCAGTTGCTATCATTTCAGATATTTCATATGTGTGTTTCAATTTCTCCTACATCAGTTTCTCTGGATTTATTCTGCATAAGCCAGATGTCTGAGATTGCATTTTGATTCTTTGTCTTATCTTTTTCTATTTCAAGAACTTTTCATTTTCTTTTCAGTGATGATCCTTGTGAGTTTTTGTAGTAGGTAGCTGTATCACTACTGTAAAGGCCTCTCTATGAATGTTCTCTGGGTGTAGGAGATTCTAGGTTTGTGTCTTTCCCAAGATCCTACCTTCCCAATTATTTAAGAGCAAGATTTTGGTATCTATTGGGCTTAGTCCCCAGTTCTTGATAGAGGCCTGTGTTGTTATCACCCCAGTGCTTCCCAGTATTCTTGCAGAAGTGAGAAAACTAAGTATAACAAATATGACATCCTGACAAAAGTAGTAAAATTAGCTCTGACAGTAGCATCAATCACAATTTAGAAACAGACAATTGTAACTATTGATTTTGCACTTTAGATCATAGGTGCAAAGTCTATCATTATGTAACAACTAGTCATAAATTAGGAGTTCCCCTTAGTAAAGCAATTATATTCTGTGGTGGAAAAATTTAGGGAGGATAGTTTATAAAACAAAAATAACTGGGAAGGAGGTAGAATCAAGGCTGGAGCTTGGTCTCTGCTTTTCAGGGATGGGATTAGTTTTCTGTGAATGGAGTTCTTGGCCATTTAGAAAAGAGAGAAAAAAGAAGAAAAAACAAAAAAAACACAAAGGAAAAACAAAGAAGAAAAATTTTAAAAAGGAAAAAGGGAAAGAAAATTGTATAAAAATGGCTGGACACTAAACACCTGTTTCTTCTCACACTGGTTGCCAGTCTCCCAGTGCAAGAGAAGGGTCTGGCCCCTGGCTTCCTCTGGCAGTGTTGGCTTCTGGATCCTTGATTTCTCCCACTCTCTTTGCCAGTTCTTCCATATATTTAATTTCTTAATGATTGCCATTCATTTTGGAGTAAGATGGAATTATAGTGTTGTTTTGATTTACATTTCTCTAATTTCCAAAGATGTTGAACATTTTTTTCATATATTTATTGATTTTGTATTTCTTTTCCTGTGACATGTATATTCATTTACATTGCCAATTTTTTGTCTGGATATTTAATTTCTGGTGTTTTATTTTTTTTTAATTTTTGGTATATTCTAGATATAAGTTCTCTATCTGGGGTATAGTTAGAAAAAGATTTTACTCATTCTGTAGGTTATCTTGTCACTCTACTAATTGATTGTTTTGCTGTAGAGAAGCTTTTATGTCTTATATAATTCTACCTGTTGATACTTACTATTATTTCTTGTGTAATTGATAATCTGAACAAAGCAAAATGATAGAATCCCTGAATAAACAGTTTAAGAGAAAAACAGAATGCATTAAGCAGATTCAAAGAGATATATAAGAAATCAAAAACTTTAATAAAATTGCAAAAACCACTTCATTGAAAGTGAAGATAGAATCTCAGACCTTGAACATAAGATTGCAGCTAGTGAACAGGAAAGGAAAGGTCTTCTAACAATAAAAAGAAATCAGGAAATAACCATTTAACAGCTGCAATATGATACAAAGAAAAACAATATAAGATTAACAGAGATAAAAGAAAAAGAAGGGGAAAACACAAATGATATCAAGAGGCTATTTACAGAAGTAATAGCTGAAAACATCCCAAACATGAATATGGAAACTGACATATGGATTAGTGAGGCATATAGAACACCAAATAGCCAAAAGCAAAAAAACAAAAACAAACAAACAAAAAAACTACACCCAGACATACAGTAATCGCCATCGTAGAAATCCAACAGAAGAACAGAATATTAAAAGCTGTTAGAGAGAAAGGACAGGTCACCTATAAAGGAAAACCTATCCAAATCACAGCAGACTTCACAACAAAAACAACAAAGTTAAGAAGAGCATGGAGTGAAGTTTTTCAGACCCTTAAAACAACTTCCAACCCAGACTGAGGTACCCTGCAAAACTGTCCTTCAAAATGGATGGAAAAATAGGATAATTCCATGACAAAGAACAGCTGAAGAACTTCATGATCACCAAACCAAACCTACAAAGAATATTGAAAGACACTCTAGATACACATAGGAAAAAACCACTAAGTAAGACAGACAATTAAACAGAATGAAAAGTTAAGATACAACATCAGAATGATAACATGTATAATATAAGAAACCAAAATATGACAGTTATAACCATTAATGTAAATGGCCACAATTCACCAATTAAAAGAAACAGACTGGCAGAATGGATCAAGAAACAACATCCAAACATATGCTGTCTACAAGAAGCCCATCTAACCCAAAAGGAAAACTGATAGACTGAAAGCCAAAGGATGAAAAACACTACTTCATGCAACAGGAACTCAAAAGAAAGCAGGAGTAGCTTTCTGTTTGCAAACCATGTGAACTTCATAACAAGAATGGTCTGAAGAGATAAAGAAGGTCACTACATACTAGTAAGGAGGAAACTGCAAGAGGAAGAGATAGCAATATTAAATATATATGCACCAAATTCCAGAGCACCCAACTACACAAAGCAAGTATTAACAGAAATGAAAAATCAAATAGGCAATAACACAATTATAACAGGAAAACTTGACACACCATTGACATAAAGGGATAGATCAACTGGACATAAAATCAGCAAAGAAATGACAACTGAATCACACCTGTGAACAGATGGATTTGATAGATGTATACAGAGTGTTCCATCCAACAACATCAGAATATACATTCTTCTCACCAGTACATGGGACATTCTCTAAAATAGAGCCATATACTAACCCACAGAACATATTTAAGTAAATGCAAAATAATTGAAATCATCCCATGCATGTTATCGGATCATAACGCCATGAAACTGAAAATTAATGATAAAAGAAACTGCAAAACCCCCACAAACACATAGAAACTGAATAATACACTCTTGAGCAATCAGTGGTTCACAAAGGAAATTAAAACAGAAATTAAACAATATCTACAAGCAAACGACAATACAAATACAACTTACCAGAAACTGTGGGATGCAATGCAAGCAGTCCTCAGAGGAAAATTTATTGCACTTAGTTCCCACATTAGGAAAAGAGAATGAACACAAATACGCAACCTGATATTACACCTGAAACATCTAGAAAAAGGAGAGCAAGCCAAACCAAAAGGCAAAAGAAAGGAAGAAACTATAACGATCAGAGCAGAAATTAATGCAATAGAGACTAAGAAAACAATTCAAAGAATCAATGATTCAAAGAGTTGAGTCTTTGAAAGAATAAATAAAATTGACAAGCCCCTAGCCAGCCTAATAAAAAAAGGAAAGAAAACACTCAAATTCATGCAATACAGAATGAAAAACAAGAAATCACTGCCGATCCTGTGGAAATACAGAAGATCATCAACAACTATTTTGAAAAACTCTACTCTCATAGGTTCGATAACACAGAAGAAATGGACAGATTCCTAGAAACATACAAACCACCAAAGCTGGATCAAGAAAATGTAAAACTGCTGAATAACCCAGTTTCTATTAACGAAATGGAAAATGCAATCAAGTCCCTACCAACAAAGAAGAGCCCAGGCTCAGACGGATTCACTGTGGAATTCTACAAGAAATATAAAGAAGACTTAATGCTGACACTCCTCAAACTCTTCAATGAAATTGAAAGAGAAGCAATTCTCACTAAGTGATTCCTGGAAGCAAATATCACTCTAGCACCAAAACCTGAGAAAGACCCAACTAAAAAAGAGAAATACAGGCCATTCTCCCTAATGAACATAGATGCAAAAATTCTCAATAAAATATTGGCAAACAGGATGCAGCAAATCATCAAGAAGATTATACATTACAACCAAGTGGGATTCATCCAAGGTATGCAGGGATGGTTCAACATATGTAAATCAATAAATGTAATCCACCATATCAATAGAGCCAAAAGCAAGAATCACATGATCATTTCTATAGTTGCAGAAAAAGCTTTTGATAAGATCCAACACCCATTCATGATAAGAACATTACAGAGAATTGGAATAGATGGTCTTTACCTCAATACAATTAAAGCCATGACAAACCAACAGGCAGTGTCATATTAAATGGTGTCATATTAAATGGTTAATCGAAATTAAACTGCAAGCCTTTACCTTGATACCAGGCACAAGACAAGGATGTCCATTATCAATTCTCCTATTCAATATAGTACTAGAAATACTAACCAGAGCAATTAGACAAGAGAGAGAAATAAAAGGAGTAAGATAGGAAAAGAAGTTAAATTATCATTATTTGCAGATGACATGATACTCTACATAGAAGACCCACAAACCTCCATTGAAAGTCTCCTAGACATAATAAATAAATTCAGCAATGTAGCTGGATACAAAGTCAATACTCAAAAATCAATAGCATTCTTATACACTAACAACACAATCACTGAGAGAGAAATAAGAGAAGCCACACACTTCACACTAGCATCCAAAAAAAATGAAGTACTTAGGAATTAATCTAATGAAAGATGTAAAAGGGCTGTACAGGCAAAATTATGATACCTTGAAAAAAATTGAAGAGGACCTCATAAAATGAAAAGACATCACTTGTTCATGGATAGGAAGAATAAATACTGTAAAAATGGCAATTCCCAAAATTGTAATACACGTTCAGTGCAATCCCAATGAAAATACCACTAACATACCTCATAGATCTAGCAAAATCACTCCTAAAATTGATCTGGAATCAGAAGAGACCTAGAATAGCAAAGGCAATTCTAAGCAGCAAAGGCAAGGCAGGAGGCATCACAATCCCTGACTTGAAGTTATACTACAAAGCTACTGTAATAAAATCAACATGGTATTGGAATAAAAACAGACCTGAAGATCAATGGAATACACTAGAAGATACAATTAAGAACACACTCAACCAACTTATCTTTGATAAAGGGGCCAAGCATGCTCACTGGAAGAGCGACAGTTTCTTTAATAAATGGTGCTGGAAAAACTGGCTATGCATATGATGAAAACTAAAATTAGACCCATGCCTATCACCATGTACTAAACTAAAATCCAAATGGATCAAACATCTAAATATTAAAACAGAAACACTAAATCTGTTGCAAGACAAAGTAGGTAAAAATCTTGAAGTCATAGGGGTTGGTAGAGAATTCATGAACAAGAACCAAACTGCACAGGAAATACTTCCCAGAATCAATAACTGGGATCACGTCTTATTAAAGAGTTTCTTCATGGCCAAAGAAATCTCCATCAGAGTGAAAAAAAACCCTACAAACTGGGAAAAAATCATTGTGAACTGTCCCTCAGACAAAGAGCTTCCATCTAGAACTTATAAAGAATTAAAAAAATCAGACCCCCTAAATTCAAAGACCCAATCGAAAAATGGGTATCCGAGATGAACACACAGTTCTCAGATGAAGAAATATGAATGGCAAATAAATACATGAAAAAATGTTCATCATAATTGGTCATGAGAGAAATGCAAATTAAAACCACACTGAGATACAATCTCACTCCAGAAAGAATGGCCAGGATCAACAAAACTACCAACAAAAAATGCTGGAGAGGCTGTGGGGGAAAAGGAACTCTTCTGCACTGTTGGGGGGAGTGTAGACTTGTGCAACCACTGTGGAGGTCAATCTGGAGATTCCTCAAAAAGCTGAGTTTGGAGGTCCTGTTTAACCCAGCTATTCCACTCTTAGGCATATTCCCAGAAGATCTGAAAACATCTTACCACAGTGATATATGCACACCCATGTTTATAGCGGCACAATTTGTAATAGCCAGATCTTGGAAACAACCTAAGTGTCCATCAACCGAGGAATGGATAAAGAAATTGTGGTACTTTTATACAATGGAGTACTACTCCACTCTAAAGAATGATCACATTGAGATATTTATAAATAAATTGATGCAACTTGAATCTATACTCATAAGTGAAATAAATCAAACTCACATGTATAAATACCATTTAGTCTCCCTAGTGGAAGAAATGGTAAGAGTACAAAAGATTTTATGGAAATCATGGTTTACCATTATACTGCTTTGAAGTGTTATGTTTTCATTCATTGGTTGGAATGGATTTATTCTGTTTTGTTTGATCTTAATATATGTGATCATATGAATAGTTACTTTCAAGGCAAGACAATATGGCAGCCATTGTTGATTTAATATCATCTTGCTCTGAAGTCCTACCATGCTCTTGTTTTTCTATTACTGTTGGTTCTATCACATTGTGTCTTATTATATTTTAATATGTATGATAGTATAAACAAAATTTTTATGGAAAATGAAATAATTTAGTAGCCATTGTTCATCTTTGGTTATTTGGTTCAGAATGCCTTGCAACACTTTCATTCTCTGGAGTGGTTTTATTCTATTTTGTTGTGTTTGACATTATTGTGTGTAAAGCTAAGCTCAACTATTTCAAAGAAAGAGACATTATGATAGCTACTGTTAATATCCAATTGTCTTGTTGTAAATTGCTGTGTTGCTTTCATTGTTCTGTTCTGATCTGCTTAGATCTGTTCTTCTGTTTTTTTGTCTTAAAAATAAATAAAATAAAATGCAAATCTAACCATGTTATCATCCTGCTTAATATCCTCCAATTAAAAGGAAGAACTGTATAGTATGTAGTACATGGATCTCATAGACTTACAGCCCTTATTTAGATTTCCAGCCTCATTTCCTCCTTGTACATCCTAGAATTCAGTCACATTAGGTGACTTACTTCATATGCTCACACTTTTATTTGTTCTCTCTTTTTCATATGCTTCTTTGTCAGTGGTTGAGAAGGTCTCCTTTCAAGACCTAGTTTTAATGTAATCTCTTTTGTTATGCCATTTTTGACTCATTTGCCAGTATCCCTTATACTGCCACTTCTTCCCTATGTCCCAATATCCCAGAATCATTTTACTGTTTTGCCCTCTGTTTTAACACTGTGCCTCAATTACCACTAATTAGCTTCAATAACAAAATACTATATGCCTCAGTGAGACTGTCAGCTCCTCAAGGCAGACTGGATCACAAACATTTTTGTATCTTTAGTGGTTGACACATAGTAGATGCTTAATGTAAGCTAAAAAATGAATAGGGCTGTCAACTACATGTATATATATATATATATATATATATATATATATATATATCATATAGATCTGACTCTTGGAAACAGCCATAAGAATAGCAAACAGAAGAAAGTGGTGGATGATTGGGTATGAAAACCCAGGGATAAGCAAAGTGACAAAGATGTTGTGGGTACATGAATGTATTGATAACAGAGAACATAAAAGAAATGTGATTCAAATGCTGAGATAAGACTGGTTATAACAAATATAAACATGAAAAATCTGGGTGGAGATTTGGGGCTGCTGGAAATAGAGGTATGAAGCTTGAAAGTGAAGTCAAGGTTTCCAATGTAGAATCTGGAAAAGGCTTATCTTATAAAAACTAGATATGCTAAAAAAAATTAGATTGAAATTCCCTGCATAACTTTCTTATTCTCACCACAGATTCACAAAAATAGCTATTAATAGCTTCCTATTCACAAGTCAGGACTAGTATGGTTGCATGTGTGTGACAAAATGAATGATGGAGACACACATTTAGTTGTCTTTCAGTCATTCATTTCTTAGAAAAATATTCAGCAAGCCCCTAATGTCCACCAGGCTTCATGCTAGCTGCTGGTCTGAATAATACACACAGAGTCATTGCTTTTGTGTGGTTTAGGAGCAGGCTGTGAGAAAAACATCATAAAAATCATGTGAATATATACAAAATAAATAATAAATTAGGGGAACCTAGGTGGGAACAGAGTACACAGCCAAGACTTCTCTGAAAAAATAATACCATAATTTTCATGAAATTTTTCAAAAGTTAGTTACTTAGAAATAGGGTAAAAACCATAATAAAGAATCATTCAACATTGCGGAGTTCAGCTGCATATCCATCTTAATATTTTAATGTGAATCCTGTATGTGTGGGTGTATATATATATATGCATATATACACATGCACCAACACCAACATTATCTTATTCCACCAATTTACCCATTTATAACTACATAAATGCAAAGATTGCTTGAGTCAGAAGCTAGGAAGGGCTCTGTAGAAAGTAATCTCTACATATAACTCCCAATCATACTTCCTAATGTTCATAACCTTGTATTTTCTATCTCACTGACTGTGCTGGACCTCTGACATATTTTCCAACAAAATAGCAGAAATGATGCTTTGTACCTTCTAGAGTTGGATCTTTAGAGATCTGAAATTTCTTTTTTTTCCACTTAAAACATGACTTCTTGAATCTAGCTATATTATTATGAAAAAGCCCCAACAATCATGCCCTTTATGACCAACACTTGGGAAAATGAAGTACTTAACCAATGATTCCAGCTAAGCTCCTAACAAACAACTAGTACTATGTTGGATCTTTCATCCACTCCAGAATTTCAACTAACAGTGTACATTATGGTTTTTGTCTAGATGTCCCCCTAAAGCCTCATGCAGTCTTAGGACAGGTTTTACAAAGGTGGCTGAATCTAGAGTATGTGATGATGGGATCAAGGATGTATGATGGAAAATCAGTCCACTGATTGGTTTGGTGTAGTTCTGGCTAGGATTAAGGGTGTGAATGCTACATCTGCCTTAGGATGAGTAACCTGTGTACACTATAAGAGACAGAAAGAGTCTTGCCTTCTTGCATTGTTGCTTTTGCTACCTTATGGCACCATGAACTGCTCTCCTCTGTGATGATTCTCTGCCAAACCACCTTGCCTTAACTGATTATGGGCTGAAACCTCTACAAACTGTGAGCTAAATAAAGCTTTCCCCCTTTAACTTTGGGTGTTGGGTATTTTGTCTCAGAAATGAGAGAAAGTAACAAAGACAGCACATGAAGGAAATCCCTAAGCCTAAAGACAGGATTAGGAAAAATTACGACATTATTGTTTTAAACCACTAAATTTTGTAGCATTAAATGAAACAGGTTCTTACCCCCAGAAAAAAATATGATAATGAGTTACATAGAAACTTTATGAATTATTCTGTGTTTTTATTTTGTAATTTCTGATATTTTTGTATAATAATCAACAAATTGATGAATAATTAAAACAAAATGAATCTTTTTATAATTAAGGATAGGAACATTTCTTGGGTATTTGGGTGTATCCTTGAGCAAAGTCATGAATGATCAACCTGAAGGATAACAACCCATAGGACCCTTTTGATGACTGTTGTCGGTCATGATGAGGACTGCATACTTTTTCTGAACCAGTCAGTATTGGCAAAGTCTCTTACTATACTATATATGAGTCCAAATTATTGTCAGACCTTGGGTAAAAGTATCACAAATTGGTTGGAAATTTGCAATACAATGGAGGGAACAAGGGAAATAAATTCTATAATTTAGAAAAGCACACATAAGAAAAAAGTTGAAAGTTTTAGGGAGAGAATAGCTGAATATTTCTTGAAATATTTGAAATCCTATTGTTGGGAGACAAATATCTCCTGGATCTCTGGCCAGCCCCAATTCTTACATTTCTGTTAGTGAATAACTTGGTTTGGCAAGAGGTATGCAGGCAAAGCAGGTAAATTTCAACAACCAAATAAATGAATCAAAATGGTAGCTGCCCAAGTGATATCATCCATCAACAAAAACCCATTTTTCTCATGGTGAGAAGACTCACTAGTTGGCACCTAGAAACTTTATTGCAGCAAAACAATTAAGAAAAATAATTAGACACAAAAATGTATTTTCTTGGTACTTGTCACAAAAGCTGTAAGAGTTTAAAGTTGCTACTTCAGCCCCCAAAATAAAGATTAAAACAAAGATTTACTCTTTTGGCAAAAGCAAAGTGAATTTTGAAAATTCTTTGCTTTGTTACTCCATTAGATCCACATGTGACAATTTATTTCTGTCCATTCTGTTGGTTAAATGTGAATCAACTTGTCCATATTTGGCAACATTGGTAAGTCTCCTCAGTGTACATTAATATAACATAAATAGATTTTCTTGAATTTGTCATAAATTTTAACTATATACAAATGCTATTTATTGTCCATTTCCAAATAGAAATTAAAAAATTAAAGTCAAGTTCAACATTCAACATAATACAAAAGTTTTATAAAGTAGTAAGTTGCAAGAAGGAATGTTTTAACAATTTCAAGAGAAATCAATCCTAAGTTAATGGTTTTGGAGAAAAGTTTTGCTAAAAGCTGATTGTTAAAAGACAGTCAGTGAAGCTGACAAAGAAATGTGAGTGGTGGGTTCTAATTAAATACCTCAATGGTATGGATGCTGGACTCTTCATGAATTCCTGACAGAAAAAGTACTGTTCTTCACTTTTCATTCAATTGACTGTTTTGAAAATAGTCTCTATATTATCTTGAACTAAAATTCAAAACTCAAATTAATAAATAAATGTCTTCATGTAATTCCTGAAGACCAAGGCCTCTGGGAATATAAACTTGTCTAAATGACAGCTAGAATGACTGGCAAGGAGATGATAGAGATGAGAGCTCTTGGAGAAAACACGAGTTCTGAAATAAGTGGTGAAGACATTAAAATATGAGCAGGTCAGGTACAGATAATTCTGGAGTTTCATACTTGGAAAAGGTCTTGTTCTAGGTGATTCTACTGATAATATCTGAGAAAGTTACAGTATTTGGAATTGACAGAAAGGCCTTATCTCCTGATTTACCAGAGGGCATATAAGAAAAGACTCTGGTTTAGATGAAAAGTAGTATTCATTCATAAATTTATTCAGAACATGTAGAAGTGAACAGAACTAAATCTCTGCTCTTACAGAGCCTACATTTCAGCAACTAAACTGAAAATGACAGTAAATCAAGTTTTTAATATTTGTAATAAAGGTATCTATACTTAATGTCTGCAATGTCTCTTGTACAAGCTCTTGATTTCTGAACAGCTGATTTAAATTCCTTTATGGGCATCTCTATGCCCATATCAGGAAGCTACCCTTATAGTCAATCATTTTTGCTTTAGCTCATGCATAATCACCCATCATAACATTGAAACTAACCTTTGAGGGTCAGGATGAATTAATGAATAAGCATTTATTTCACCTTGTGGAATAGGTTCCTCAAATTTGTGTTAGAATCTGTGGCCTCAAAATAAGCCCCTGAGTATGCCCAATATACTGACTGTAGACCTTTCCAGGTAACAGAAGTTGATGACTATGAAAGTAGAACAGAAAAGGGAATGAATATGAATTCTGACTTCTATTGGTTAGCTATACATTCCTAAGAGACAACTTGCTGTCTCAATAGAAGACCAAAACTATATCCAGAGAAGGTATAGCTGGATCAAATGGTATTCTATTATTAGTCCGTTGACGGTCCATACTGATTTTCATAGTGGTTGTACTAGTTTACACTCCTGTGAAGAGCATATGAGGGCTCTTTTTTCCTCTTCTTCCCTTGGATCTTTGCCAGCAATCATTGCTTTGTTTTGTTTTTATGCTCTTGATGATAGCCATTTTGAATGGTGTAAGATTGACTCTCAAAGTAGTTTTGTTTTGCATTTCTGTAATGCTGAAATCTCTTGAGCATTTTTTACATACTTATCGACCATTTGTATTTCTTCTTTTAAGAAGTGTCTACACACTTACTTTTTCTGCTTTTCTGATTTGATTATTTGGTTTTTGGAAGGAAGCCAGGAAGTAGAGTTTTGGTGACAGAGAAGTTGACCAATGGGAGGAGAGAGAAAAGGGAGAGGGAGGTCATGGAATTGAAAATGGTTCAGATATATTAAATGTAATTACCAGTTTCCCAAAATGAACCTCAAAATTCTGTATCTCCAGCATGCACTAATACAAAAGAAAATACATATCATTAGAAAAACAAGAATAACTGATACTACCCAATGGGTTGAGAGAGAGAGAGAGAGAGAGAGAGAGAGAGAACAAAAAAGGAGACAAGTATAGAAGACCATGAGCAGACAAAAAGGATCAGAAACAGAATAGAAATTATTGTGCTGTCCAGATTTTTTTAAATTGTATGATCTCATGAAAAATACCATATGCACTTGCTACTTTTGTAATCTAAGAAAATTCCACACTGAAAAATAAAGCAACCCTAACCATAGCTGGCACACTTAAGTGTAGTGTTCAAAATACATCTACACATGGATGTTTTGAAGTGAAATTAAATGTAATACAGACTGCCATCATCAGGATCTAATGCCTTTTAGTCTTTCCAGAAGCTGTCTTCAGAATTTCTACAAAACTCTCAATCTACTCTAATTAATCTTTATCCTTCTCTAACTAATCTTTGCTCTCCCTAAGCCCCTAGTAACCACTCATCTATTTTCAGTCTGTAGAGCTTTCTCTATTCAATAATGTTATATCAATAGTACACAGTATGTGGCTTTCTCTGGCTTTTTTTCTCACTGAAAGGTATGTGTTTATGTTTCCACTATATTATTGCATGAATTAATACTTCATTCTTTTTCATTGAAAAATGCTGTTCAATTCTATCCATTCACACTGAAGGGTGTCTTGTTTCCAATTTTTCAAAATTAAGAATAAAGTGGCTATAAATATTTGCATGTAGGCTATTTGTGGACAAAAGTTTTCAAACCAGGTAGTTAAATACTTAAGAACATGATTACTAAATCATATGGTAAGACTATGTGTAGTAATATTAAAGTTATTAATCTACTTTTCAAAGTGACTGTACTATTTTGCACTTGCACTGGCAATGAATGAAAGTATCTATCCATCCACATTCTCACATATCTGTGCTACTGTCAGTGTTTTGAATATTAGCCATTCTAAAATATTTGCAATTATTTTAATTCAAAATTACCTATTGATGTACGGTGTCAAACATTTTTTTCACTTTCCATATTTGTTTCTTCTTTGATGAATTGTCTATTCAGATGTTTTGTTTGCTTGTTTTTTGAGATAAGGTCTTGTTGTGTTGCCCAGTCTGGCTTTGAACACAGGGCAACCCTGCTGTCTCAGTCCCCTGAGTGCTGGGATTAGAGGTGTGTACCACTATGTTGCTTTTTTGTCCATTTTAAAATATAGTTAACTTCTTATTGATGAGGTTTAACAGTTCTTATATATAAGGATGCAATCCTATAACAGACAAGAATTTTGTAAATATTCTTTCACTTGGATTCTTATTCTCTTAATAGTGTCTTTCATAAATTAGACATTTTTCTTTTTATGATATATAATTCATTAGTTTTAGCTTTTATGGCATATATGTTGAGTGAATTATATAAGAACTCTAGATCTAACCCACAATCATAATACTTTTTCCTTCTAAAAGTCTTACATACTTTATATTAGGATTATGATTCATTTTGAGTTTATTTTTATATAAAAATCATTGGACATTTGGGACCCTTGCAGGGAGTCTCCAATGTCCCTCATGGTGTTATGGCACATGGTGAAAAGAAAGAGAAATAGACAAAATGGGGATGTAATGGGGATGTTAAATATCATCTGTTCACAGAGAACAAAAGGCCACGAGGCAGCCAGAACCTTGGCATTTATTGATTGAGGAAAATGGTGAGAGGTTTATGAATGACTCAGAGGGTGGTGTTGGTATTATGCTAATGAAGATCATTGTATTGATGAGGACTGAGGGGAGAGATGGCAGGTTAACAAAGAGTTTGTCCTTTCCCCCAAGGTGAAACTCTTTTTTATTACTACTTGGTTCTGAAGGAATCAAGATGTCTTCAGCTGGGGTATCACAGAATCATGGGACCACTGAGGCCTCAATTGTGATTGGAGGCATATAGGATTATGTTTCTGCATAACATAGCTGGCTCCCATGTAAAGATACTAGACCTCAAACAAGCCCTAATCAAAAACTTAATTATGAAATGTTTTCCCAGAAAATTATATAGAATGGTTATCAATACACCCCCTTTGTTTTTATTTGCTTGTAGAAATTGAGTCATCCCCTCTCCCTCATCTGAAAGACCTCAGCAGCAGAGGGAAGCCTTGGTCACCCCACGCCATGCACAAAAGACCTCTGCAGAAGATGAGAGCCTTGGCTATTCCTCCTCCATACCAAGAAGACCTCAGCAACTGAGGGTAGACTCAGTCACACCTCCTACTCACCCAGATATTATTGACAGCATACAGGAGCATCAGCATCCCCTTCCACCACCACCTGAAGTATATCTGCAGGCTGGTGGGAGCCTTGTCTGCCTTTCTCCCCACCCAGAGGAACTTGGCAAGCTGGTCAGAGGGTGATGATTCCTACCACAAGCAGAGGACCTCATTGGGTTGGCAGTAGCCTCAACTAATGCTCACCCACCCAGAGGAGCTTAGTGAGCTGATGAGAATGTGAGTGAGTCCTTTTGCCATACAGAGAAACCTGGGTGGGCTGATGAAAGTGCTGGTAAGGCCTTCCTCCATATGGAGGAATCTCTCTGGGCTAGAGAGTCACCCAGTGACACAGTAAGGCCCCAACTGGGTAGCATACTACAGACAAGGCTAGAACAGTCTAAAATCACAGTAACAATATCAGTTAAGGGTTGGTTCACATCAACTCTCCTAAGCTAGTCAGTCTAGGAAGAATATATAACTCACTTGACTGACCTTGCAGGAGGAATGCAGCTGATTGGCCCCATCCCTACACTGCAGGCTCTAGCAACTGAGTAAATGTCAGCCACACAATATGACTAGGAAACACATGATGGACAGTCAAGACTGTCCATCAGCAGGATTGAAAAGACCAAACTATTAACCCAAGTGTTGAAAATGAGATAACAAAAAAGCAAAATTCAATCTCAAATATCCAGCCCACATGTAACAAGTACAGGAGACATTGAAATAGAGGACATTGGCAGTCACACAGCTAAAATTTCTGAAAAGATAGCAAGTAAATTAAAGAAAAAAAATCCATGAGGCCATAGAGGAAATCAGGCTAGAAATGATCTCTCACATAAAGTAAGAAATGGCAACCTTAATGAAGGAGTTGCTCAGCATAGATAAACACAGATAAGAAGAAGTACAGGATCATGGATAAATGATGTAAATCTTGAGTGAACAATATAGGAAATAACAGAATGTGTGAAACAGTTACATAGAGGTATCCAGGAAATTAAAAAGTCCATTGAAAGCTGGCAAAAACACTTGAACAAAACTGAAGATAGACTTTCAGATCTTAAAGATAAGATCATAGCTAGTAATGACAAAAGGAAAGAACTCTTAAAAATAACAAAGAACCATGAAAAAACAATTCAAGAGCTCCAAGATGATACAAAGAAAAACAATATAAGGATGATAGGTGTCAATGAAAATGCAAGAGTCAACACAAATTATATTTAAAAAACTATAAAAGTAAAAGCAGACAATTTCCTAATCATTGGAAAAGAATCTGACATACAGATAAGTGAGTCATGTAGAACTCCAAACAACCATAATCAAAATAAATCTACCTGAAGAGAAACAATAATCAAGTTCCCAGAAAGTCAGCATAAAAACAGAATATTAAAAGATTTTAGTGAAGAGAAGCAGATCTCCTCTCTAGGAAAGCCCATTAGGCTCACAGCTGACTTCTCAACACAAAACTTCAAGTAATGATGAGCTTGGGATAATGTGTTTCAAACCCTAAAAGAAAACAACTTTCAACCCTGAAAAACTATCCATCGAATTTAATGGAGAAATAAGATACTTCCATGACAAATAACAATTGAAGAATTTTATGTCTACCAAACCAACTCTAGAAAGAGTACTGAAAGACATTCTTGATAGGGATAAAAATGCCCACAATTCCCAGAAAAACAGACAGAAACTGCTAGGCAGGATAAGCAATTAAACAAGGAGAGAAAGCAGGGAAGCAACAACAAGAAAATAACATGACAAAGTTAATCAAATACATATCAGTTATAACCATCAATGTAAATGGACTCTATTCACCAATAAAAATAAATGATTGTCAGAATAGATCAGAAAGAGGATCCAACAATATGCTGTAAACAGGAAACACATCTAACTGAAAAAGAAAACCATAGACTGAGAATCAAATGTTGAAAAGCAATATTTCATGCAATAGGAACTCAGAAAAAAGCAAGAGTAGCCATACTGTTTTCAGATAATGTGAACTTCAGAACAAAAATGATCAAAAGAGATAGAGAAGGTAACTACATACTTCATTAGGGGAAAATTCAAGAAGGAGAGATCAGAAGCATAAATATATATGCAACAAATACAGGAGCACACAACTATATAAGATAAATACTAATAGACAGAAAAATCAAATAAGCAATAACACAATTATAATGTGGGAGTTTAATGCCCCATTGTCACAAAGAGAATGATCAGTTAAACAAAAAGTTACCAAGAAATAACAGAAATGAATCATACCTGTGAACAAATGGACTTACTAGATTTTTAAAGACTGTTCCACTCAATAGCATCTGAATACACTTTTTTTCTCAGCTGCACATGGGACACTGTCTAAAATAGACCCTATCCTAGCCCATAGAATATGCTTAAGTAAATGTAAAGGGATTGAAATTGCCCCATGCATATTATCTGACTGTAGTGTACTGATATTGGAAATGAATGGAAAAAGACACTGAAAAAACTACATAAACATATGGAAATTAAATAACACTCACCTAAACAACCACAAGGGGTGAATGAACAAAATGGGAACTGAATTTGAGATCTGGGCAAAACTTCCATCCCTGGAAGTGTCCTATCTAGTGAATGAAAAATTGCTGGGGATAGATCCATCCAGGTAACCAGCCTCAAAAGATGAGGATTAGGTACATAGGCCCAATACCCTGCTACTTGGATGGAGGTAATGCATACTACATCATCCATTATGGCAAGCATGGCAAACAAGAGGGTTTCTAGATTAGGGTCCAAATGCTTGTGGAAAGTCAAGTGGTTTGCTTCATCCATCCTCTCTTTCAAGGCACTCCAGTTGACTAGCTAGCAAGAATGTTGTTTTTCTGATGTCTGACATAGAGTATCAGTGTCTATCAATTTTCCTGTCAGTGTCAGAAGAGGGGTTCCATTGTGGGTCTCCATCAATGTGTTCCATGATCCAATGCATTGGGACAGCAACCATAGGGTTTCTCCATTTTCTATGGAAATAAAAATCCTCACCACGATGTTATCAGCATGTTGGGCCATTCCACTGGCCTGTCTGAGGATTGCACCACAGGACTTGGACATTCTACCTTCAGCTAAAAAGGAAAAACAATGTTGTCAATAAACCATGTTGGGGGCTGATGAGGGCCAAAGAATTGGGTTTAAAATTTTTTAAAAACATAAGTTAACAAATCGAATTGCATTTTTGAGAGCATATGGATCCCACTTTTTGTTTTAATAACTGTTGTTTTAAGGTTAAATGAGATCTTTTAATAATTTCTTGGCCCTGGGGATTGTAGAGAATTCTGGTTATATCCTTAATTCCCTGTTGCCATCAGGGTTACAAGGAGAACAATTATATACAAAACATCTAATTTGTAGTTTTTTATAATGGTCACCCAAGAAGTCAAATACAAAAAAAGTACAAGAAATCTGTCCAACATGAAAGACCTAGAAAACCAAGATGAGGTGGGAACACCTGGGATTCCCCTGGCATGCCTCGGTGGCCTAGGACTCCACTGCTGGGCCCACCCCTAGGCTGGGAACACCTGGGATGCCCGCAGCACGACTGAGCCACCTCAGACTGCTGCCATGGGGCCCACCCCTCAACCCTGCATGCCTGGGTCACCTCAGACTGCTGTTGTGGGACTGCCCCTTGACTAGGAACACCTGGGTCATCCCTGGCAAGCCTGGTTTGTCTGGGACTGCTGCTATGGGCCTGCCCCTTGGCCAGGAACACCTGAGATGCCCCTGGCATGACAGAGCCACGTCAGACTGCCACCACAGGCTGACCCCTCTGCTCAGCATGCCTGGGACACCCTTGATCTTCACCCCAGGCCCATCCCTTGGGGAACACTCCCACCTCCTTGACCTGGTACTGAGGTTGATCATTGGATCCAACCTCTTATCCCAGAAAATTGGACTACAGTGGATTACTGTGCTGGCTGGATGGGAGACTCAGGATTCCCTCATCCAAACAGAAGACCTCAGTAGGCTCCAGTCAGTGTGGTGAGTTTGCCCCTAAAATAGAGGCCTTCAGTGGGTAAATAGGAGCAGAAGTGAAATTCACTCCAACTGTAAGAACTTGGCAAACCTGGCAAGAGAGTGGGTAATCCCCTCCTCCATAAAGAGAACATCAGACAGGTTGAGGAATGCACCAATAAGGCCTCCTCCAACTTTAAGAAAATTAAAAGAGCTTATGAGATCCCCAGTTACACAGTATGGCCTCAGTTGACACAAACACTATAGACAGGGAAGTCTGGTGACCTGCAATAACCTAAAGACATGGCAAAAGCAGGAACTAAGAGTTGACCTACATCAATACTTCTAGGCTACTTAGCCCAGAAAGAATATAGGATTCATCCAACAGGCCCTGTGGGAGGAATTCAGGTGACTGGCTCTCCTCTTCATTGTGGTGCTCAGCAATTGGACAAACATGAATGACACAGTAGGAAACTAAAATTCACACTATGGACAGTTAAGATTGTTGGGATTGAAAGACCAAATATTTGCCCAAAACATGAAAATGAAAAAAAAAACAAAAAGGCAAAATGCCATCTGAAACACCTAGTCCATCTGGAGCAACTAGAGGCAACATTGAAATAGAAGACTTTAACAGTCATACACTAGTCACACACCTGCAAAGATAGCAAATGAAGTGAAGAAACAAAACCATGAGGCTATAGAGGAAATCAAATTAGAAATAATGTCTTATGTAAAGACAGAAATAACAACTTTGTAAATGAGTTGTGCAACATAGCTAGAGGAGAAATAGATTTTAAAAATTCAGGAGCATGGGAAATTGACTGAAACTTTGAAAGAACAATGCAGAAAACAAGCAGAATCCATGAAACAAATTCAAAGAGATACCCAAGAAACAAAATACTCTATTGAAAGCTGGAAAAACCATTTAAATGAAGCTAAGGGTAGAATCGAAGTCCTTGAAGACAGGATTGCAGATAGCACTCATGAAAGGGTGGAGCTAATAAATACAACAAAGCAGCATGAAATGACAATCTAGCAGCTTCAAGATGATGCCAAGAGCAACAATATAAGACTAATAGGCATCATTGAAGATGCAGAAGTCGATGCAAATGACATAACTAAAATATTCACAGAATAGAAGAAAATTTTCCACATCTAGGGAAAAGTCTGATACACAAATAAGTGAGGCAGAACACCAAATACTCACAACCAACATAAATCTACACTCAGACATATAATAATTAAGATCTCAGACATATGCCATAAAAACAATGCTAAAAGCTGTTAGAGAAACGACAAAACTCACCTATCAAGGAAAGCCTATTAGATTCATGGCAGACTTTCAGCACAAACCTTCTAGTTAAAACAAGCTTGCAGTGAAGTATTTCAAGCCCCAAAAGAAAACAACTTTCACTCCAGACTGATGTACACAGCAAAACTGTCTTTCAAATTTAATGGACAAACAAGATACTTTAAAGAACAACTGAAGAAATCCATGTCCACCAAACCAACCCCAGAAAGAGTACTGAAAGACATGCTAGATAGAGATAAAAATGAACACAATCTCCAGAACAACAACAGAAAGAAACCACCAGGCTGGACAAGAAATTAAATAAGGGAGAAAACCAGGAAACCAACAATAGGAACACAACATCATAAAGTCAAGCCAGTACATATCAGTAATATCCATAAATGTAAATCGGCTCAATTCACCTATCAAAAGAAACAGATTGAGAAAATGGATCAAGAAACAGGCTCCCATAATATACTATATACAAAAAACACATCTGACTCAAAAAGAAACTCATAGATTAAAGGTTAAAGGGTGAAAAACAGTATTCCATGCAACAGAAACCCAGAAAAAAGCAGGGGTAGCTATTCTGTTTGCAGACAAAGTGAACTTCAAACCTAAAAGGATTAAGAGAGATAAAGAAGGCCACTACATACTTGTAAGTGGAAAACTACAAGAGGAAGAACTAACAATTATAAATGTATATACACCCAACTATATAAGACAAATACTAATAGACATGAAAAACCAAATACACAAGAACACAATTATAACAGGAGACCTTAACACACCACTGTCACAAAGAGATCAACTAGACAAAAAGTGAGCAAAGAAATAACAGAACTGAATCATACCTGTGAGTGAATGGGCTTAGTGGATGTTTACACACTGTTACAACCAACCACATCAGAATATACATTCTTCTCAGCTGCACATGCGACATTCTTCAAAATAGACCATATATAAACCAATAAAGCATTCTTAACTATATGCAAAGGGAATGAAATTATCCCATGCATAATATCTGATCACAGCACACTAAAATTAGAAATCAATGGTAAAAACCCTGAAAAACCTGCATAAATACATGGAAATTAAATAACAACCTTCTGGATAACCAGTGGGTTAGAGAGGAAATTAAAGAAGAAATAAAACAACACCTACAATACAATGAAAATGCAGATACTACAACTGAAACATGTGGGATGTAATAAAGCAGGACTAAGAAGGAAGTATATAGCAATAGTTACACTAAGAAAATGGAATGAACACAAATAAATATCCTAATGCTACAGCTCAAGTTTCTACAAAAGGAAAAGCAAGTCAAACCCAAAGTTCCTAGAAGAGAGAAAATTGTAAATATCAGAGCAGAAATTAATGCAATTGAAATTAGAAAAAAATGCAAAGAATTAATGAATCAAAGAGCTGGCTTCTTGGGAGAATAAAAAAAATTGATAAACCCCTGGCTAACCTTATCACATAAAAGAAAGAAAAAACACAAGTCTATGCAATAAGGACTGAAAAGAAGGAAGGCACTACAGATCCCATGGAAATTCAAAAGATCATGAACACCTATTTTGAAAATCTCTACTCACATGGTGTGGAAAACAGAAGAAATGGACAGATTTCTGGGAACTTGTGAACTACCAAACTTCCATCAAGAAGATATAGCGATTTTTAAATTTTATTTTAAAGAGAATAAAATAAAAGAGGACAGAACAAAGCAGATCAGAACAGAACAGTGTAAGCAACACAGCACTTCACAACAAGACAACCGGATATTTATAGTAGGTACCATAATGTCTCTTTCTTTGAAATAGTTGAACATACCTTCACACACAATAATATCAAACATAACAAAATAGTATAAAACCATTCAAGAGAATGAAAGTATTGCAGTACATTCTGAACCAAACAACAGAAAATGAACAATGGCTACTATAATATCTCATTTTCTATAAAAAATTTGTTTACACTATCACACATATTAAAATTCAGTAAAACATCATGATAGCAGCAATGGCAATAGAAGAACAAAAGCATGGTAGGACTTCAAAGCAAGATGATATTAATTCAGCAATGGTTGCCATAATGTCTCGTTTTCTTCAAAATAGCTGTTTATACTATCACACACAATAAAATAAAGCAAAACAGAATAAAACCATTCCAACTAATGAATGAAAATATTATAAGGCTTCAAAGCAATGTAATGGGGAATCATGATTGCCATAAAATGTTATGTACACTTAACATTTCTTACACTAGGGAGGCTATACTGTATTCATATATGTGAGTTTGGTTAATTTCACTTATAAGTATGGTATCAAGTTGTGCCCATTTATTTATAAATATCTCAATGTGATCATTCTTTATAGCTGAGTAGTACTATATTGTATAAAAACACCACAACTATTTTTATCTATTCCTATGTTGATGGGCATTTAGATTTCCAAGATCTGGCTATTACAAATTGTGTCACTACAAACATGGGTGCACATATATCACTGAGGTAATACGCTCTCAGTTCTTCTGGGATATGCCCAGAAGTGGAATAGCTGGGTCAAATGGGATCTCCATCCCCAGGTTTTTGAGGAATCTCCAGATTGAACTCCACAGCACTTGCACTACTCTACACTCCCCCCAACAGTGCATGAGAGTTCCTTTTCCCAACAGACTCTCCAGAATTTGTTGTTTGTAGTTTTCTTGATCCTGGCCATTCTTTATGGAGAGAGACAGAATCTCAGTGTGGTTTTAATTTACATTTCTCTAATGACTAATGACAATGAACATTTTTTCATTTATTTATTTGTCATTTATATTTTTCATCTGAGAACTGTGTATTCATCTTAGATACCCATTTTTGGATTGGGTCTTTGAATTTCAGGGGTCTGATTTTTTTTTAATTCTTGATAAGTTCTAGACAGAAGTCCTTTGTCTGAGGGACAGTTCACTAGGATTTTTCCCCAGTTTGTGGGTTTTCTTTTCACTATGCTGGACATTTCTTTTGACATGCAGAAACACTTTGATAAGACATGGTCCCAGTTATTGATTCTGGAAAGTATTTCCCATGTGGTCTGATTCTTGTTCGTGAATTCTCTACCTACGCCTATGTCTTCAAGATTTTTACCCAATTTGTCTCCCAACAGATTTAGTGTAGCTGTTTTAATATTTAGGTTTTTGATCCATTTAGACCTTAGTTTGGTAGATGGTGATAGGCATGGGTCTAGTTTTAGTTTTCAGCATATGGATAGCTAGTTTTTTCAGCACCATTTATTGAAGAGACTATTGTTCTTCCAGTGAACATGTTTGACCTCTTTATCAAAGATAAGGTGGCTGAGTGTGTTTGTAGTTGTGGTTGTATATTCTAATCTATTCTGTTGATCTTCAAACCTATTTTTATTCTAGTACCATGTTGATTATATTACAGTAGATTTGTAGTATAACTTCAAGTCAGGCATTGTGATGCCTCCTGTCTTGGCTTTGCTGCTTAGAACTGCCTTTGCCATTCTAGCTTTCTTCTGGTTCCAGTTGAATTTTAGGAGTGATTTCTCTAGATCTGTGAGGTATGTTAGTGGTATTTTCATTGGGATTGCATTGAATCTGTATAACAATTTTGGAGAATGGTCATTTTCACAATATTTATTCTCCCTATCCATGAACAAGGGATGTCTTTCCATTTTCTGAGATCATCTTTGATTTCTTTTTCAGGGTATTATAATTTTCCCTATATAATGCTTTTACTTCTTTCATTAGATTAATTCCTAAGTGTTTCATTTTTTTGGATGCTAGTGTGAAGGGTGTGGATTCTCATATTTCTCTCTCGGTGATTTTTTTGTTAGTGTATAGTAATGCTATTGATTTTTGAGTATTGACTTTGTATCCAACTATGTTGCTGAATATATTTATTATATTTAGGAGTCTTTCAATGGAGGTTTGGGGATCTTCTATGTAGAATATCATGCAATCTGCAAACAATGATAATTGAACTTCCCCTTCCCATATATTTAGTGCTTTTATTTCTCTCTCTTGTCTAATTGCTCTGGCTAGTATTTCTAGCACTATCTTGGACAGAAGCAGTGATAATGGACATCAGTCTTGTGTCTGATTTTAAGGTAAAGGCTTTCAGTTTTTGGCCATTTAATATGATGTTGGCTATTGATTTGTCATAGATGGCATTTATCATATTGAGATAAAGACCATCTATTCTAATTCTCTGTAAGTTTTTTATCATGAATGAGTACTGGACCTTATCAAAAGCTTTTTCTGCATCTATAGAAATGATCATGTGATTCTTACATTTGGCTCTATTGATATGGTGCATTACATTTATTGATTTATGTATGTTGAACCACCCCTGCATGCCTGGGATGAATCACACTTGGTTGTGTTGTATAATCTTCTTAGTGATTTGCTGCATCCTGTTTGCCAATATTTTATTGAGAATTTTTGCATCTATGTTCATTAGGGAGATTGGCCTGTAGTTCTCTTTTTTAGTTTAGTCTTCCTCAGGTTTTGGTACTAGAGTAATATTTGCTTCCTGGAATGACTTTGGAAGATTTGCTTCCCTTTTGATTTAATTGAAGAGTTTGAGGAGTGTCAGCACTAAGTCTTCTTTGTATTTCTTGTAGAATTTCATAATGAATCCATCTGGGTCTGGGCTCTTCTTTGTTGGTAAGGACTTAATTACATTTTCAATTTCATTAATAGAAATTTGGCTATTCAGCACATTTACATATTCTTGATGCAGCTTTGGAAGTGTATATGTTTCTAAAAATCTGTCCATTTCTTTTGTGTTATCAAACCTATGAGAGTAGAGGTTTTTGAAACAGGTTTTTTCCATTGTCATGTTTGGGATATTGATGATCTTTTGTATTTCAACAGGGTCTGCAGTGATTTCACCTTTTTCATTTCTTATTGCATGAATTTGAGTTTTTTGTTTCCTTTTTTTGTAAGGTTGCCTAGGGGCTTATCAATTTTATATATTCTTTCAAAGAACTAAGCCATTGACACATTGATTCTTTGTATTGTTTTCTTAGTTTCTGTTGCATTAATTCCTACATTGATCTTTATAATTTCCTCCCTTCGTTTGACTTTGGGCTTGGCTTGCTCTTCTTTTTCTAGATGTTTGAGGTGCAGTATCAGGTTGTTTATTTGTGCTCATTCTGTTTTCCTGATGTGGGAACTCAGTGCTATAAATTTTCCTCTGAGGACCACTTTCATTGCATCCCACAGGTTCTGGTAAGTTGTATTTGTATTTTCGTTTGCTTGTAGATATTGCTTAATTTCTTCTTTAATTTCCTCTGTGACCCACTGATTGCTCAAGAGTTTATTATTCAGTTTTCATGTGTTTGTGGGCTTTTTGAAGTTTCTTTTATCATTAATTTGTATTTTCATGGCACTATGATCCAATAACCTGCATAGGATAATTTCAATTCTTTTGCATTTACTTAAATATGGTATGTGGGCTAATATATGGTCTATTTTAGAGACTGTCCCATGTACTGCTCAGAAGACTGTATATTGTGATGCTGTTGGATGGAACACTCTGTATAAGTCTATCAAGTCCATTTGTTCACAGGTGTGATTCAGTTCTGTTATTTCTTTGCTGATTTTCTATCTAGTTCATCTGTCCCTTAGTGTCAATGGCATGTTAAGGTCTCCTGTTATAAATGTGTTGATGCTTCTTTGATTTTTCATTTTTGTTAAAACTTGCTTTGTATAGCTGGGTGCTCTGTAATTTGGTTCATATATATTTAAGATTGTTATCTCTTTCTCTTGAAGTTTTCCTCTTACAAGTATGTAGTGACCTTCTTTACCTCTTTGGATTATTCTTAGTTTGAGGTTCCCATTGTCTGCAAACAGAATAGCTACACCTGCTTTTTCTGTTTTGAGTTCCTGTTGCATGGAGTATTGTTTTCCATTCTTTGACTTTCAGTCTATGAGTTTCCTTTTGGGTTAGATGGGTTTCTTTCATACAGCATATGGTTAGATGTTGTTTCTGGATCCATTCTGCCAGTCTGTTTCTTTTAATTGGTGAATCGAGGCTGTTTACATTAATTGGTATAACTGTTATGTATTGGTTTATTGTTGACATATTATCTTTCTGGTTTTGTATCTTTACCTTTCCATTCTGTTTAATTGTCTGTATGGCTTAGTGGTTTTTTTCCTATGTTTATCTAGAATATCTTTCAATATTCTTTATAGGGTTGGTTTGGTGCTCATTAAGTTCTTCAGCTGTTCTTTGTCATGGAAGTATCTTATTTCTCCATCCTTTCTGAAGGAAAGTTTTGCAGGGTACAGCAATCTGGGTTGGAAGTCGTCTTCCTTTAGGATCTGAAATACTTCACTCCATGCTCTTCTTGACTTCATTCTTTGTGTTGAGAAGTCTGCTGTGACACTGATAGGCTTTCCTTTATAGGTGATCTGTTTTTTCAGTCTAACAGATTTTAATATTCTGTTCTTATGTTCAATTTCTGGGATGTTGATTACTATATGTCTGGGTGTAGTTTTATTTGGATTATGTCTAATTGGGTTTCTATATGCTTCATTTATCTGTACATCAGTTTCCATTGTCATGTTTGGGAAATTTTCAGCTGTTACTTCTGAAAATAGATTCTTGATATCATTTGTGTTTTCCCCTTCTTTTTCTTTTATCCCTATTAATCTTATATTGTTTTTCTTTACATCATCTTGCAACTGTTGGATTGTTATTACCTGATTCCTTGTTATTTTTAGAACATATTTCCTTTCCTGTTCACTAGCTGCAATCTTAATTTCAAGATCTGAGATTCTATCTTCATTTTTGTTGAGGCAGTTTTGGCAACTTTCAACAGCATTTTTTATTTCCAGTATATCTCTTTGAATCTGCTTCATGCATTCTGTTTGTTTCTTATACTGTTCATTCAGGGATTCTATATTTTGGCTTTGTTCCTCTAACTTTTTAACTGTGTCTTCTTTAGATGTGTTCAGTATTTCTTTCACTATTTTCATCATTTCTTCTTTTACATTGGAGATTATTTCTGAGTTGAGTTCCTTTATAGCTTCCTGGACTTCCTTCCTTATTTCAGTTGATGCCATTTCAGGCATTTCAGGTGTATGGCTATATTTTCCTTTGTGTGCATGACTCCTAGGCTTTCTTGGGGTGGGCTGGAGATTTGAAATTGCATTTTGGTCTTTAGTCTTGTCATTTTCTTATATTTCTGTGTTTTTGGGCAGTTCCAAAGCTTCCATCAGGTGTGTTGGAAATCACCCCCTGTGCCCTCAGCTCCTAGGACAGAATGTAGGTCCCTGGAGATGGCCAAGTGAGGCCTACAGGACCTCCTGAGGCAAGCCCAGTGTTTGAGGAAGGTGGGTGGGCACTTAACCACTGAGGGTAATGGTCTTAAACTCTCCCTGGGCAGCACTGGCATGGTGGCACTCCCCTTGCAGGGCCTTGACTGCATTGTGAGTCCTTTGGTCCCCACCTTGAAACAAGGTCCCTGGGCATGGTCTGTTCAGGCCTTTGAAACCTCCCAAGCCTAGTGCAGTCTTTTAGGGAGCAGGGTGGGCACTTGGTGACTGGGAGCAATGCTCATATTTTATTTTTTTAATTTTAAAGAAAATAAAACAAAAGAGGACAGATCTAAGCAGATCAGAACAGAACAATGAAACCAACACAGCACTTCACAACAAGACAATTGGATATTAACAGTAGCTTTCATAATGTCTCTTTTTTTGAAATAGATGAGCTTAGCTTTACACACAATAATGTCAAACACAACAAAATAGAATAAAACCACTCCAGAGAATGAAAGTGTTGCAAGGCATTCTGAACCAAATAACCAAAGATGAACAATGGCTGCTATATTATCTCATTTTCCATAAAAATTTTGTTTTTACTATCATACATATTAAAATCCAATAAGACACAATGTGATAGAACAAACAGTAATAGAAAAACAAGAGCATGGTAGGACTTCAGAGCAAGATGATATTAAATCAACAATGGCTGCCATATTGTCTTGCCTTGAAAGTAACTATTCATATGATCACGTATATTAAGATCAAACAAAACAGAATAAATCCATTCCAACCAATGAATGAAAACATAAGATGTCAAAGCAGTATAATGATGAACCATGATTTCCATAAAATCTTCTGTACTCTTACCATTTCTTACACTAGGGAGACTATACAGTATTTATACATGTGAGTTTGATTTATTTCACTTATGAGTATAGATTCAAATTGCATCCATTTATTTATAAATATCTCAATGTGATCATTCTTTAGAGCTGAGTAGTACTCCATTGTATAAAAGTACCAAATTTTTTACCCATTCCTCAGTTGATGGGCACTTAGGTTGTTTCCAAGATCTGGCTATTACAAATTGTGCCGCTATAAACATGGGTGTGCATATATCACTGTGGTAAGATGTCTTCAGATCTTCTGGGAATATGCCTAAGAGTGGAATAGCAGGGTCAAATGGGACCTCCAGACCCAACTTTTTGAGGAATCTCCAGATTGACTTCCACATTGGTTGCACCAGTCTACACTCCCCCCAACAGTGCAGAAGAGTTCCTTTTTCCCCACAGCCTCTCCAGCATTTCTTGTTGGTAGTTTTGTTGAATCTGGCCATGCTTTCTGGAGTAAGAGGAAATCTCAGTGTGGTTTTAATTTGCATTTCTCCCATGACCAATTATGATGAACATTTTTTCATGTATTTATTTGCCATTCGTATTTCTTCATCTGAGAACTGTTTGTTTATCTTGGATTCCTATTTTTTGATTGGGTCTTTGAATTTAGGGCGTCTGATTTTTTAATTCTTTATAAGTTCGAGACAGAAGTTCTTTGTCTGAGGGACAGTTTACTATGATATTTTCCCAGTTTGTAGCTTTTCTTTTCACTCTGATGGAGATTTCTTTGGACATGAAGAAACTCTTTAATAAGATGTGATCCCAGTTAATGATTCTGTGAAGTATATCTTGTGTAGTTTGGTTCTTGTTCATGAATTCTCTACCCACCAGTATATTTTCAAGATTTTTACCTACTTTGTCTTGCAACAGATTTAGTATTTCTGTTTTAATATTTAGATTTTTGATCCATTTGGATTTTAATTTAGTACATGGTGATAGGCATGGGTCTAATTATAGTTTTCAGCATATGGATAGCCAGTTTTTCAAGCACCATTTATTAGAGAGACTGTCGTTCTTCCAGTGAGCATGCTTGGCCCTTTATCAAAGATAAGGTTTTTGAGTGTGTTCTTAATTGTATCTTCTAGTCTATTCCATTGATCTTCAGGTCTATTTTTATTCCAATACCATGTTGATTATATTACAGTAGCTTTGTAGTATAACTTCAAGTCAGGCATTGTGATGCCTCCTGCCTTGGCTTTGCTGCTTAGAATTGCCTTTGCTCTTCTAGGTCTCTTCTGGTTCCAGATCAATTTTAAGAGTGATTTCTCTAGACCTATGAGGTATGTTAGTGGCATTTTCATTGGGATTGCATTGAATGTGTATAACAATTTTGGGCAAATGGCCATTTTCACAATATTTATTCTTCCTATCCATGAACAAGGGATGTCTTTCCATTTTCTGAGGTCCTCTTTGATTTTTTTTTCATGGTATTATAATTTTACCTGTAAAGCTCTTTTACATCTTTCATTAGATTAATTCCTAAGTATTTCATTTTTTTGGATTGTAGTGTGAAGTGTGTGGCTTCTCTTATTTCTCTCTCAGTGATTGTGTTGTTAATGTACAAGAATGCTATTGATTTTTGAGCATTGAATTTGTATACAGCTACTTTGCTGAATTTATTTATTATATCTAGGAGACTTTCAACAGAGGTTTGGGGGTCTTCTATGTAGAGTATCATGCAATCTGCAAATAATGATAATTTAAATTCTTCTTTTCCTATCTTTACTCCTTTTATTTCTCTCTCTTGTCTAATTGCTCTGATTAGTATTTCCAGTAATACATGGAATAGGAGCAGTGATAATGGACATCCTTGTCTTGTGCCTGATATCAAAGTAAAGGCTTTCAGTTTTTGGCCATTTAATATGACACTGGCTGTTGGTTTGTTGCAGATGGCTTTTATCATATTGAGGTAAAGGCCATCTATTCCAATTCTTTGTAAGGTTCTTATCATGAATAGATGTTTGATCTTATCAAAAGATTTTTCTGCAGCTATAGAAATGATCATGTGATTCTTGCTTTTGGCTCTATTGATATGGTGGATTACATTTATTGATTTACTTATGTTGAACCATCCCTGCATGCCTGGGATGAATCCCAGTTGGTCATAGTGTATGATCTTCTTGATGATTTGCTGCATCCTGTTTGCCAATATTTTATTGAGAATTTTTGCATCTGTGTTCATTTGGGAGAATGGCCTGTATTTCTCTTTTTTAGTTGGGTCTTTCTCAGGTATTGGTACTAGAGTGATATTTGCTTCCAGGAATCACTTAGTGAGAATTGCTTCCCTTTCAATTTCATTGAAGAGTTTGAGGAGTGTCAGCATTAAGTCTTCTTTGTATTTCTTGTAGAATTCCACAGTGAATCCGTCTGAGCCTGGGCTTTTCTTTGTTGGTAGGGACTTGATTGCATTTTCCATTTCGTTAATAGAAATTGGGTTATTCTGCAGTTTTATATCTTCTTGATCCAGCTTTGGTGGTTCGTATGTTTCTAGGAATCTGTCCATTTCTTCTGTGTTATAGAACCTATGAGAGTAGAGTTTTTCAAAATAGTTGTTGATGATCTTTTGTATTTCCACAGGATCGGCAGTGATTTCTCGTTTTTCACTCTGTATTGCATGAATTTGAGTGTTTTCTTTCCTGTTTTTTATTAGGCTGGCTAGGGGCTTGTCAATTTTATTTATTCTTTCAAAGACACAACTCTTTGAATCATTGATTCTTTGAATTGTTTTCTTAGTCTCTATTGCATTAATTTCTGCTCTGATCTTTATAGTTTCCTCCCTTCTTTTGCCTTTCAGCTTGGCTTGCTCTCCTTTTTCTAGATGTTTCAGGTGTAATATCAGGTTGCTTATTTGTGTTCATTCTCTTTTCCTAATGTGGGAACTAAGTGCAATAAATTTTCCTCTGAGGACTGCTTGCATTGCATCCCACAGTTTCTGGTAAGTTGTATTTGTACTTTTGTTTGCTTGTAGATATTGTTTAATTTCTTCTTTAATTTCGTCTGTGACCCACTGATTGCTCAAAAGTGTATTATTCAGTTTCTATGTGTTTGTGGGGTTTTTGCAGTTTCTTTTATCATTAATTTGTATTTTCATGGCGCTATGATCCGATAACATGCATGGGATGATTTCAATTATTTTGTATTTACTTAAATACGTTCTGTGGGTTAGTATATGGTCTATTTTACAGAATGTCCCATGTACTGCTGAGAAGAATGTATATTCTAATGTTTTTGGATGGAACACTCTGTATACATCTATCAAATCCATTTGTTCACAGGTGTGATTCAGTTCTGTTATTTCTTTGCTGATTTTCTGTCTAGTTGATCTATCCCTTTGTGTCAATGGTGTGTCAAGTTTTCCTGTTATAAGTGTGTTATTGCCTATTTGACTTTTCATTTCTGTTAATACTTGCTTTTTGTAGTTGGGTGCTCTGGAATTTGGTGCATATATATTTAAGATTGTTATCTCTTCCTCTTGCAGTTTTCCCCTAACTAGTTTGTAGTGACCTTCTTTATCTCTTTGGACCATTCTTGGTTTGAAGTTTACATGGTCTGCCAACATAATAACTACCCCTGCTTTCTTTTGAGTTCCTGTTGCATGGAATATTGTTTTCCATCATTTGACTTTCAGTCTATGAATTTCCTTTTGGGTTAGATGGGTTTCTTGTAGACAGCATGTGTTTGGACATTGTTTCTGGATCCATTATGCCAGTCTGTTTCTTTCAATTGTTGAATTGAGGCTGTTTACATTAATTTTTATAACTGTTATATATTGGTTTATTGTTGACATATTATCTTTCTGGTTTTGTATCTTTACCTTTCCATTCTGTTTAATTGTTTGTCTTGCTTAGTGGTTTTTTTCTGTGTGTATCTAGAATGTCTTTCAGTATTCTTTGTAGTTTTGATTTGGTGATCATGAAGTTCTTCAGCTCTTCTTTGTCATGGAAGTATCTTATTTCTCCATCCATTTTGAAGAACAGTTTTAGGGCTGGGGATTTAGCTCAGCAGCATAAGCATCTGCCTTTCAAGCATACAGTGATAAGTTCGATCCCCATTACCAGAAAAAATAAAAAATGAAGTACAGTTTTTCAGGGTACATCAGTCTGAGTTGGAAGTCGTTTTCTTTAAGGATCTGAAACACTTCACTCTGTGCTCTTCTTGACTTCATTGTTTGTGTTGAGAAGTCTGCTGTGATTCTGATAGGTTTTCCTTTATAGGTGACCTGTCTTTACTCTCTAACAATGTTTAATATTCTGTTCTTATGTTGGATTTCTGGGATGGTGATTATTATATGTCTGGGTGTAGTTTTGTTTTGGTTATGGCTGTTTGGAGTTCTATGTGCCTCACTAATCCATATGTCAGTTTCCATAGTCATGTTTGAGAAATTTTTAGCTGTTACTTCTGTAAATAGCCTCTTGATATCCTTTGTGTTTCCCCTTTCTTTTCCTTTTATCCCTATTAATCTTATATTGTTTTTCTTTGTATCATCTTGCAGTTGTTGAATTGTTATTTCCTGATTTCTTATTATTGTTAGAAGATCTTTCCTTTCCTGTTCACTAGCTGCAATCTTATCTTCAAGGTCTGAGATTCTATCTTCACTTTCGATGAGGTGGTTTTTGCAGCTTTTGTTAGAGTTTTTGATTTCCTTTGTATCTCTTTGAATCTGCTTAATGCATTCTGTTTTTTTCTTAAACTGTTTATTCAGCAATTTTATCATTTTGCTTTGTTCCTCTAATTTTTTAGCTGTGTCTTCATTGGATGCACTCAGTATTTCTTTCACTACATTTATCATTTCTTCTTTTACCTGCAAGAACTCTGATATGAGTTACCTCATAGCTTTCTATATTTGCTTCTTTATTTCAGTTGATATCATTTAATGCATTTCAGGCATATGTGTAGTATTTTCTTCTATGTACATGGCTCCTAGGTTTTCTTGGGATGGGATGGAGGTTTGAGATTCCATTTTGAACTTTCTTTTTGTCATTTTCCTATATTTCCATGTTTCCAGCAATTTTACAAAGTTTTCCCTGGATGTGTTGGAAATCACCTCTTGAGCCCTTTGCTACTCAGACCCGCTTGGCTTTGGCTCCCTTTGTGTGGTGAGCCTGGCTGATTGAATTATGGTCACTGGGCCCAGTCCACTCAAGCCCTCAGAACCTCTGGAGCCTAGTCCAGTGTGCTAAGAGGGCTGGTTAGCACCCAGCCACAGGGATTGATGGTCCCAAACTTGTCCAGGCCTGCCCTAGTGAGCTGCAACTTGCCTCATGGTGCAGTGCTGGCTTGGTTCCCCCTTCAGCGGGCCTGGCTCCCCTGGTTGAATGAAGTTCACTGGGTACAATCCACTCAAGCCCCTGGAACCTCTGGATCCTAGTCCAATGACCTAAAGGGGCTGGGGAGGCACCCAGCCACCGGGATTGATGATCCCAAACTTTTCCTAGCCTGCCCTGGTGAGCTGCAACTCACCTAGTGGTGCAGCTTGGCTTGGCTTGGCTCCCCCTTCGGTAGGCCTGGCTCCCCTGGTTGAATAAAGGTGGTTGGGCACAGTTCACTCAAGCCTGTGGAACCTCTGGAGCCTAGTCCAGTGTCCTAAGAGGGCTGGTTGGCATCAAGCCGCCAGGATGGATGGTCCCAAACTTTTCCAGGCCCTCCCTGGTGAGCTGCAACTTACCTTGTGGCATGGCGCCAGCTTGGCTCCCTCTTCAGTGGGCCTGGCTCCTCTAGTTGAATGAAGGTCACTGGGCATAGTCCACTCAAGCCCAAGGAACCTCTGGAGCCTAGTCCAATGACCTAAGCGGGCTGGGGAAGCACCCAGCTGCCGGGATTGATGGTCCCAAACTTTTCCAGGCCTGCCCTGGCGAGCTGCAATTCACCTCGTGGTGCTGCTCTGGCTTGGCTCCTTTAATTTTTTTTTAAAATTGGTACCGGGGATCAAACTCATGACCATGTACTTGCAAGGCAAGTGCTTATGCTGCTGAGCTAAATCCCCAGCCCATGAGCAATGGTCTTAAACTCTCCCTGGGCCAGTGCAGGTGGGCTGGACCTCACCTCAAGCAGTGAGGCTAGTCCAGTGTTTTAGGGACGTGGGCAGGCACTTAACCACTGGGACCAATGGCCTTAAACTCTCCCCGGGCCAGCACTGGCATACTGGTATTCCTCTTAGGTGGCCTTGAATCTCTTGTGTGGCCTGGTGTCCCTCATGTGGCCTAAACAGCAATTCTGAATAACCCAATATCAGCTACTGAAATAAAAAATGTGATTAAAAACTTATGACAAAAAATGCCCAGATCCTGATGGATTCACGGCTGAATTCTACAAGAAATTTAGAGAAGATTTAATGCTAATACTCCTTAAACTCTTCAATGAAATTGAAAGAGAAGCAGTCCTCCCTAACTCATTCTTGGAGGCAAGTACTACTCTTATACGAAAACCAGAGAAAGACCCAACCAAAAAGAACTGTAGACCAATCTCACCAATGAACGTTGATGCAAATATTCTCAGTAAAATATTGTCAAATAGAATGCAGCAAATCATCAAGTACATTATATACCACGACCAAGCAGAATTTATTAAGGAATGCAGCGATGGTTCAACATATGCAAATCAATAAATATAATATACCACTTTAACAGAGCCAAATATAAAAATCATGTGATCATTTCAATAGACACAGAAAAATATTTCAATAAATTCCAGCACCTTTTCATGATAAAAACCCTACAGAAACTCACAATAAATGGTATGTACCTCAATCTCATAAAGGTCATCTGTGACAAAAATTACAGCCAACATTATACTAAATGGACAAAAACTGGAAACCTTCACTCTAAAACCAGGAACAAGACAAGGATATTGACTATAACCACTCTGATTCAACATAGTTCTGGAAATATTAGCCAGAGCAATCAGACAACAGGAAGTAATACAAGGAATAAAAATAGGAAAAGAAGAAGATGAATTACCATTATTTACAGATGACAGATACTCTACATAGAAGATCCTAAAAGCTCCATTAAAAGATTACTAGAGGTAATAAACAAATTCAGCAGCATAGCCAGATACAAAGTCAACACTCAAAAACCAATAGTAAGGGTTCGCCCTGCCACCAGGAACATTGCAGAAGCCATGTGAGGGGCAAGCTGCCTAGAACCTCTCCTGCGTGACTGCCCTGCCACCAGGAACATCGAGGAAGTCCGCGTGAGATGTAAGCTGCCTGGAACCTCCCCCTTGGGCCTGCCCTGCCACCAGGAAGGTGCGGAAGCCCGCATCAGGCTTAAGCTGACTGGAACCTCCCTTGAGGGCCTGCCCTGCCACCAGGAACATTGAAGAAGCCTGCTTCAGGTGTAAGTGGCCTTAAACCTCCCCCATGGGGCCACCCTACCACTGGGAACATCGAAGAAGCCTGTGTCAGGGGTAAGCTGCCTAGAACCTCCCTGTGGGCCCACCCTGCCACCGGGAACATCCAAGAAGCCTGCCTCAGGCCTAAACTGCCTGGAACCTCCCCAGAGTGCCTGCCCTGCCACCAGGAACAGCAAGGAAGCCAGCGTCAGGGGTAAGATGCCTAGAACCACCCCCAAGGGACCGCCCTGCCACGGGGAATGTAGCAGAAGCCTACCTCAGGTGTAAGCTGCCTGGAACCTCCTGCGAGGGCCCGCCCTGCCACCAGGAACATCAAGGAAGCCCATCTCAAATGTAAGCTGCCAGGAACCTCCCCCCTGGGCCTGCCCTGCCACCGGGAACCTAACGGAAGCCTACTTCAGGGGTAAGCTGCCTGGAATCTCCCCTGAGGGCCTGCCCTGCTACTGCGAGCATCAAGGAAGCCCACCTCAGGTGGAGGCTGTCTGGAACCTCCCCTGAGGGCCTGCCCTGCTACTGCGAGCATCAAGGAAGCCCACCTCAGGTGGAAGCTGTCTGGAACCTCCCCTGTGGGTGCACCCGGCCAACTGGAACATCTCAGAAGCCTGACCCAGAATGAAAACTGCCCTGGACTACATCTACTGGGCCTGCACTCCACCTGGAAAATCAGAAGACCTCAGCAGGCTCCAGTTAGTGTGAAAAAATTTGGAACTTTGTTCCCAGGTGAAAAAACATGGAATACAGTGGATTAACTGTATCAGTGTGGTGAGTATGCCCCTAAAATAGAGGTATACAGTGGATAAATAGGGCCAGTAGTAAAACCTCTCCAACTAACTGTAACACTTTGGTGAGTCTGAAAAGAGCGTATGTGATCCCCTCCTACACATAGAAAACAGTAGGCAGAGTGAAAATGACAAAATGAAAAAGCAAAATGTAGTCTCAAACATATAGTTCACCAGAAGCAAGTATAGGACACTTTGAAATAGAGGACCCCAAAAGTAACACACCAGGAATCTTGAAAAGATAGGGAGTGAAATTAAAAAAAAAAAACACTCCATCAGACTATAGAGGAAATCAAATTAGAAGTACTCTCCCATGTAAAGATAGAAATAACTTTACTAAAGGAGTTGTTGAATGCAGCTAAAGAAGAACTAGAGAAAAAAGTACATGAGCATGGGAAACTGGTTGAAATATTGAATGAACAATACATAAAACACATAGAATTCATGAAACAAACTCAAAAAGACAACCAAGAAACAAACAATTCTATTGAAAACATGCAAAACCACCTTAAGGAAGCTGAGGATAAGATTTTGGAACTTGAGGACAGGATCACAATTAGTGATCAGGAAAGGATAGACCTTTTAAAAATAACAAAGCAGCATGAAATGACAATCCAGAAGCTTCACGATGATGCCAACAGCAACAATATAGGAATAATGGGCATTAGAAAAGATACAGGAGTACAGGGAAATGACATACATAATGTATTTATAGGAATAAAAGCAGAAAATTTCCCAAACATGGGGAAAGAATCTGATATGCAGATAAGTGAGGCATATAGAAAACCAAACAGTCACAATCAAAATAAATCCACACCCAGACACATAATAATTAAGATCTCAGACATACAGCATAAAAACAGAATACTAAAAGCTGTCAGAGAAAAAACACAACTCACCTATCAAGAAAAGCCCATAAAAATTATGACAGACTTTTTAGCACAACCCTCAAGTCAAGAAGAGCTTGAACTGAGGAATTTTAAGCCCTGAAAGAAAACAACCTTCAACCCAGACTGATGGAACCAGAAAAAATTTCTTTCAAATTTAATGGAGAAACAAGATACTTCCATAACAAAGAACAACTGAAGAAATTCATGTCCACCAAACCAACCCTAGAAAGAGTACTGAAAGACTTACTAGACAGAGATAAAAACAATGACAATCCCCAAAGCAACAAGAGAAAAAGCCACCAGGTAGGATAAGCAATTAAATAAGGGGGAAAGCAGAAAGAAACAACTGGAGCATAACATTACAAAGTAAATCCAGTACCTATCAGTGATATCCAAAAATATAAATGGCCTCAATTCATCTATAAAAAAATAGATTGAAAGAACAGATCAAGAAACAGGATCCCACAATATGTTGCATATAAGAAACACATCTGACCCAAAAGTAAATTCATAGATTAAAAGTCAAAGGATGGAAAACAGTATTCCATGGAACAAGAACCCAGAAAAAAGCAGGGGTAGCTATTCTATTTGCAGACAACATGAACTTCAAACCTAAAATGATTAAAAGAGATAGAGAAGGTCACTACCTACTTGTTAGTGGAAAACTTCAAGAAGAATAAGTAACAATTATAAATATATATGCATCAAATACAGGAGCAAACAACTATGTAAGACAGATACTAATGGACATGAAAAACCAAATACACAAGAACACAGTTATAACAGGAGATCTTAAAAGCCCATTGTCATAAAGAGATAGATCAACTAAACAAAAAGTCAGCAAAGAAATAACAAAACTGAAACATACCTGTGAGAAATTACACTTAGTATATGTTTCGAGAGTGTTCCACCCAACCACATCAGAATACACATTCTTCTCAGCTGCACATGGGACATTCTCCAAAATAGACCATATATTATCCCATAAAACATTCTTAAGTAAATGCAAAGGTATTGAAACCATACCATGAATAATATCTGACCATAGTGCAATGAAATTGGAAATTAATTGCAAAAGAAATTGTAAGACCTGCGTAAATACATGGAAATTAAATAACAGCCTTTTGAACAACCAGTGGGCTACAGATGAAATTAAAGAAGAAATAAAGCAATACCTTCAATTCAATGAAAATATAGAAACAACATACTGTAATCTGTGGGATGCTATGAAAACAGTCTTAAGAGGGAATTATATAGCAATAAACTGTCATATCAACAAATAGATTGAGCACAAATAAACAACCTAATGCTTCATCTCAAGCTTCTAGAAAAAGAAGAGGAATCTAAGCCCAAAGCTCATAGAAGAGAGGAAATTGTAAACACTAGAGCAGAAATCAATGCAATTGAAATTTTAAAAAATACAAAGAATTATGAATTGAAAAGCCGTTTTTTTGAGAAAATAAACAAAATTGACAAACCCCTGGCTAACTTTATCAAGAGAAAGAAAGAAAAAACCCAAATTCATGCAATAAGAACTGAAAAGGGAGAAATTACTACAGATCCCATGGAAATTCAAAAGATCATGAATACCTACTTTGAAAATCTCTACTCTCATATAGTGGAAAACATAGCAGAAATGGACAGATTTCTAGAAACATATGTACTACCAAAACTAAACCAAGAAGATATAGCAAATTTGAACAACCCAATATCAGCTATTGAAATTAAAAATGTAATTAAAAACATACCAACAAAGAAATGCCCATGTCTGGATGGATTCTACAAGAAATTTAGAGAAGATTTGATGGCAATACTCACTAAACTCTTCAATGAAATTGAGAAGAAAGCAATCCTCCCTAAATCATTCCTGGAGGCAAGTATTACTCTGATACCAAAACCAGAGAAAGAGCCAACCAAAAAGGAGAACTATAGGCCAATCTCACTAATGAACATTGATGCAAAGATTCTCAACAAAATACTGGCAAATAGAATGCAGAAAATCATGAAGAAGATTATACATCATGACCAAGTGGGGTTCTTTCCAGGAATGCAGGGATGGTTTAACATATGCAAATCAATAAATATAATGTACCACATCAACAGTGCCAAAAACAAAAACCACATGGTCATCTCAATAGATGCAGAAGAAGCATTCAACAAAGTCCAACACATGTTCATGATAAAAACCATTCAGAAACTTGATATACACGATGTCTACCTCAACCTTATAAAGGCCAACTATGACAAAGCAACAGCTAACATTATAGGAAGTGGACAGAAACTGAAAGCTTTCACTTTAAAATCAGGAATAAGAAAAGGATGTCCACTATCACCATTCCTTTTCAATATAGTTCTGGAAACACTAGCCAGGGCAATCAGACATGAAAGAGAAATAAAAGGAGTAAAGATAGGAAAGGAACAAGTTAAATTATCACTATTTGCAGATGGCAAGATACTCTATATAGAAGATTCAGAAGACTCCATTCAAAGACTGCTAGAGGTAATAAACACATTCAGCAGAGTAGTGCATAGAAAGTCATTGCTCAAAAATCAATAGCATTCCTGTACACAAACAAAAAACTCACTGAGAGAGAAATTATGGAAATATTGCCCTTTACAATAACATGTAAAAAAAAAGAAATACTTTGGAATCAACCTAACTAAAAATGTAAAAGACCTATATGCTGAACATTATACTATGCTGAGAAAGGAGATTGAAGAAGATATTAGAAAATGGAAAGATATTCCATGCTCTTGGCTAAGATGAACCAACTTTGTGAAAATGGTCATACTCTCAATACTGTTAAACAGATGTAACACAATCCCAATAAAAATACCATTGACATACCTCACAGATCTAGAGAACACACTACTAAAATTCATTTGGAAACAGAAGAAACCTAGAATAGCAAAGGTAATTCTAGGCAACAAAAGCAAGGCAGGAGGTGTCTCAATTCCTGACTTGAAACAGTATTATAAAGCCACAGTGATAAAATCAGCTTGATACTGGCAAAGAAATAGACCTGAGGATCAATGGAACAGATTAGAAGATGCAAGCACAACTACAAAAACATGCAGTCCCCTGATATTTGACAAAGGGGCTAAAAATGTCCACTGGAAGAAGGATAGTGCTTTTAATAAATGGTGTTGTAAAAATTGGCTCTCTATATGCCAAAGACTGAAACTAGATCCATGCATATCACCATGCACAAAACTAAAGTCTAAATGGATCAAAGACCTCAATATTAAAACAGAAACACTAAATCTACTGGAAGACAAGGTAGGTACAAGTCTTGGAGACATAGGGGTAAGCAGAGAATTCATGAACAAAACACAAACTGCACAGGAAACACTTCAAAGAATCAACCAATGGGGTCTCACAATATTGAAAAGTTTCTGCACTTCAAAGGAAATCACCAACAGAGTGAAAAGAAAACCAACAGAGTGGGAAAGAATTTTAACCAGCAATCCCTCAAACGAAGGAATTGTGTCCAGAATATATAAAGAATTGAAAAACATCAAGCCCCCCAAATTCAAAGACCCTCTCCAAAAATGGGCATTTGAAATGAACACACAGTTCTCAGAGAAATATATACAAATGGCAAATAAATACATGAAGAAATGTTCACCATCACTGGTCTTTCGAGCAATGCAAATTAAAACAGCATTGAGATTCCACCTCACTCCGGAAAGAATAGCTGCCATCAAGAAATCAGCTGATAAGAAATGTTGGTGAGGCTGCGGGGAAAAAGGAACACTGCTCCACTGTTGGTGGAAATGTAGACTGGTCCAACCATTATGGAAATCCATATGGAGAATTCTCAGAAGAGTAGGATTGGAAGCCCCATTCAATTCAGCTATTCCTCTCCTAGATATTTTTCCAGAAGAACTGAAAAGTTCATATCACAGTGATATATGTGCACCCATGTTCATAGCAGCACAATTTGTGATAGCTAAATCCTGGAAATAACCAAGATGCCCATCTACTGCAGATTGGGTGAAAAATGTGGCATTTTTATACAGTGGAATATCACTCAGCTATAAAGAAGGATGATCTTGAGGCCTTTATATGTAAATAGAGACAACTTGAGACTATCCTCACCAGTGAAATAAATAAGAACAGTATTTATAAGAACCATATGGTGTCTCTAGTGTAAAAAGTAAATAAGGTCTACAAGTGCAATAAAACCAAAATGTGTAATTGCTATTGTGAAAAAGAGATGAAAAGAAAGTGCTCTATGAGATATAGCTGCATGTATGTTTGAGTGTATAAAATAGATGACCATATTGCTGAATCTTTGTGGGATCTTTGAGCAGAACAGTTTGCAATCTCACTATTTGAATGTCTACTATGTACCCTTTAAGTCTGTAACTTGAACAATTACATCCAAGATGACAATATGTAATTTATAAATAAGTTATTTCTTAGTGGGGTTTTTTCTCATTTTCCTTTTTTTTCTTTCTTTCTTTTAGAATTCTGTGTTATTGCTACCCTTGTTTCTGTTTTGCTTTTTTTCTTCTCTTTAAATAAAATTTTAAAAATGTATAATTGGTATTGTAAAAAAAGGAAATAGGAAGTGGTATAAAAGATACAGCTGCATGTATGTCTAGGTGTGTGGGATTCATAACCATATTTCTAGGTTCTTGTTGGTTTGTTGAACAGATCTTTTTGCACTGTCTAAAAAAACAGTAGCATTCCTGTACACAAACAAAAAACTTTGTGAGAGAGAAATTATGGAAATATCGCCTTTCATAATAGCATGTGAAAAATGAAATACCTAGGAATCAACCTAATGAAGAATCTAAAAGACCTATATGCTGAAAATTGTACTACCCTCAAAAAGGAGAATGAAGAGGATATTAGAAAATGGAAGGATATTCTTAGCTCTTGCTTAGGAAGAACCAACATTGTGAAAATGGCCCATACTCCCAAAACTGTTAGACAGATTTAATGCAACCCCAATCAAAATACCATTAACATACCTTACAGATCTAAAGAAAATATTCCTAAAATTCATCTGGAAACAGAAGAAACCTAGAATACCAAGGGCAGATTCTGAAAGACATTAGGTATCTCAATTCCTGACTTGAAACTATACTATAAAATCACAAAAACAAAATCAGACTTTTACTGGTAAATATATAGACCTGAGGATCAACAAACAGATTAGATGGTACAAACACTACTACAAAGACACTCAGCCACCTTATATATGATAGAGGGATTAAAAATGCTCACTGGAAAAAAGATATCCTCTTTAATAAATGGTGTTGAGGAAATTGGCTTTCCACATGCCAAAGACCGAAAATAGACTGATGCCTATCACCATATAATAAACTAAAGTCAAAATTGATCACGTATCTAAACATTAAAACAGAAACACTAAATCTACTAGAAGGCAAGGTAGGTAGAAGTCTTGGAGACACAGGGGTAGGCAGAGAATTCATGAATAAAATGCAAACCGCATGGGAAACACTTCAAAGAATCAACAACTGGGATCTAATATTTCTAAAAGCTTTCTACACTTCAAAAGAAATCATCAACAAAGTGAATACAAAACCCACAGATTGGGAAAGAATTTTAGCCAACAATCCCTCAGACAAAGGATTTATATCTAGAACATATAAAGAACTGAAAAACATCAAGTCACCCAAATTCAAAATGGGCCTCAGAGATGAACATACAGCTCTCATATGAAGAAATACAAATGGAAAATAAATATATGAAGAAATGTTCACCATCACTGAGTATTTGAGAAATGCAAATTTAAACAGCATTGTGATTTCATCTCACCCCAGAAAGAATGGCTGCCATCAAGGAAACAACTGATAACAAATATTGGTGAGGATGCGGCAAAAAGGAACACTTCTCCACTGTTGGTGTGAGTGCAGACTGGTGCAACCACTGTGGAAATCAGTATGGAGAATCCTCAAAAAACTAGGATTGGAAGTTCCATTCAATCCAGCTATTCCCCTCCTGGGTATTTTTCCCAGAAAAATTGAAAAAGTCATGTCACAGAGATATAAGTGCACCCATGTTAATAGCAGCACAATCTGTGATAGCTAAATCTCGGAAACAACCAAAATGCCCATCCACCATAGAATGGATGAAAAAATGTACTTTTATGCAATGGAATATTACTCAGCTATAAAAAGAATGACCTTGAGGACTTTATAGGTCAATGGAGGCAACTTGAGAATAGCCTCATTAGTGTAATAAACAAGACACATATTCTCTTTAGTGTAAAAAATAAATATCACATTTCCTCTCTAGTGTAAAAAATAACAATGGGATCCAAAAAGTATAATATCACATTTTCTCTCTAGTGTAAAAAATAACAATGGGATCCAAAAAGTATAATAAATATTGCAAAAGTGAAAGGGAAGGAAAGTCATCTAAAGGGTATAATGGTATTTATAGTGTGTAAGATAGATGACTTTATTACTAAATTGCTGTTAGATCATTGAACAGAAGAGCTTGCAGTGTCAATGTTTGAGTGTCTAGTCACTGTTTATGCTTTGATTTTGTAACTTTAACAACTATTGTTAAGATGACAATATGTAATGTATCAACTAGTGATTTTATTATGTTAATTTTTTTTGAATTCTGTATTCTACATTTTCCTCATTTTTCTATTTTGTTTTTTAAATTTTCTTTTCTTTCTTTAAATAAAATTAAAAATTAAAGAAACAAACAGATGAGGGCCTGGATCCCATGGTAATAAACTGCAAGAGCTCAGCTGAAAACCTAGATTTCAGGACAATGTCCTCCATAGGTCCAACTGCAGGCCTAGAGCCCACAACAGTGACTCATGCCAGTCTGTTTCATGAATGCATACTGAGAAGTCCCAAAGGACAGTGATAGAAGCTAGAAGGTCTATGCCAGCAGGGTGAAATTTCTGTACCACTAAGTTGAGTGTTCTGTAGTAGATCTAAGAAGTGATGCTCAAAGTACAGACCAGGGCTTCTCCAAAATGTACCACAGCCATACTCAGTGACAAGAGGTCCTGAGATCCTCCAATGATGAGAACTGCCAAGCTCATACCAGAAAGCCAGCATTACAAGCTTCTGCTGACCATCAGTTTTCAGTGCACTACATTCCCCAAAGCTGAAAAAATTTTTGAGTGGATCTGCTAATATAAGCAAGTCAATTATCTGTCTTTATGTTCTTAGGCAAAGGTTTATATATAATGTTGTATATGTTGGCCCTTTTTGTCCTTTATAACTTGAGAAACAGTATTGTAGTATGAACAATGACTTTAACTACTATAATTTTATCTGGATAAGAATTACACTGAAATATAAAGTATGGCCAGAGGACTGTTATTTTATTTTTTACCAATAATGGATGTTTTGGTAGCTGAATCTCTGTAGAATTTTAACAGACAACAGTTATATAGTTTATAGAGAAAACCTGAGATCAAGAGCCAGACATATTTTAGTATGACAATCATGATGACATTATTTTTGCAACACTCTTAAAGTCCATCTTAGTATAAGTCAGAGTGATACATATATCACATATATCATTTAAGTTTGCTTTTAAAGGTTATTATTTGCTGGTAATCTCATGTTGATTTAACATACATCTCTTACCATAAGTAGCGGGAGCCCCCCCAAAAAAGAAGATATCTGAGGGTAAAAGAAAAATTTTATCAAGTTGTGAGAAGAGTGTGAGTCTATACTGTGTGCTTTCTTCATCGCCTTGGGACAATGGCGCCTGCAAGAAGAGCATGAGCCCATGCTCTGCACTTCCTTCACTGCCCCAGGAAGGTGATACATGTGAGAAGAGTGTGAGTTCAAGCTCTGTGCTTCCTCCATTGTCTGTGGAAAGGTACTGCCTGCAAAAAGAGCATGAGTTCATTCTCTGAGCTTCCTCCATCACCCTGGGATGGTAGTATCTGCAAGTGTGTGAATCCACATTTTGTGCTTCACCCATCACCCCAGAATGGTGGTGTCTGCTAGAAGAGTATGAATGTGTGCTCTGCACTTTCTCCATTGTCCTGGGATGGTGATGATTGTGAGAAGAGTGTGAGTCAATCTCTATTCTTCCTCCATTGTCCCTGGGACAGTGGTGTCTATGAGGAAACAGTGAGTCCAGGATCTATGCTTCCTCCAATGTCCTTCGATGGTGGTATCTGTAAGAGGAGCGTAACAGCAGAAGCTTTTGATAGATGGACCAAATGGAAACCCAAGTCCTAGGACAGGACTTGGGCCCCAGGCACACAGGTGCACACATCATTTTGGAGGACAGAGTAATCAGCGAGACCAGCAATGTGGAATCCTCTGAAACAGCAGCAAGGAGCCAGAAGTTGGACTTTGGAGAACTTCATTAACAGAAAACCAGTCTGAACCTCTACATCCAGTGGCCAACATCAGCTCCATACCCAGCACATTTCTGGGATATAACATGGACACTATCACAGAACAGTAAATAGCAGAGGTGTTTTACTACTTTTATTCTTGTTTGTCTGATTGGCTATTCTTTTCCTGTCTGATTGGATGTTGTCTTTTTTGTTTTGTATTCTGTGGTTATTTTTGTATTTGGTTTTATTTTCTCTCTCCTCTTTCTCTGGTCTCCTTTTTCATTGTTCTTTTCTTTGTGGTTCTCTATCTTTCTTCTAGTTTTTTTTATTGTTTAGATTTCTTACTTTTCATTTTAATTTTGTTCTATTGATCCTTTTTCTCTCTTTAATGAACTACTTCTTGAATTTAAAATTTCAAGTAAGTAATCATTGTCTCTGCTTTTTCTGATTAATCTTTTAGATTTTATTTCTTCCTCTTCTGTCTTCCAGTTTTTGAAAATGTAGGAGACTATCCTTTGAGCTCCAGCCTTGACTCTACTATATCTGACCTCATTAATTTATTTAGCATCACCCCTATACTTATTAACCACCCCAACCCTGCAGAAGGGTATAATCCCTACACTAAGCATAAAATCCCTGCATACAAATGAACAGTATATATATATATATATATATATATATATATATATATATATATATAGAGAGAGAGAGAGAGAGAGAGAGAGAGAGAGAGAGATAACTATACTACTAATCTCTGTTAGTTTATCAAAAAGAACAGTTTTTGCTTTCATTGTTTGATTGCTTGATCAATATTTTCATGACCTTGTATTCTGAAAAACTACTTTGAATATAAAAATATGCAATACATTAACCAGGGTTAATCTCCTATTATTTTGTTTTGAAATGCTGTATCATCATTTTTATTGTTTTTATTTTTACTTTTAAAATAAAGTGCACATGTAATAGCACGGTAAATGTTTGATTTTGTTATATAATGCTAGAATTTGGTTCTGTGGACAGAGACAGCATGATAATGGTTAGCATAGGTTATCAATAGTTAAGCCATAATTTAAACTATTGTTAGTACTAAATGCACTACTTTACTCAAGATGTCATACATATTATAAACAGTTTTTCTCCCCTGGATGATAACACTGTGATGCTATGTGGTACTAATGGTCACTATACCTTAGTACTAAAAGATTGTGAGCTGAGCCAAATAGTAATTTTGCATCCTTTATCATTTGGGTATTTACATTACTGGGATAAATATAAAGAACCACCTACATCTAGAGGATATTTCTGAAGAACAGACACATCCCAGGGAAGCATCAATACTATGCAATGCAATGCATCACAAGAAATTGGCAAGCATTAACAGAAAACAAAATTAGGAGAAGATATAATTTCAGATCTCAAAGACAGAATTATAGCTAGTAATCATGAAGAAAAGATATCTTAAAAATAACAAGAGACCATGAGAAAATCAAACCAACAGCTACAAGATGAATCAAAGAATAACATGAGATTTATTGGAGTCAAAGAGAAAGCTGGAGACAGTGGAAATTCCATAAAAATACTTTTCACAGTAATAATGGCAGATAGCTTTCCAAGTGTGGATAAAGAATTTGACATAAAAATAAATGAAGCATATAAACCTCCAAACAACCATGACCAAAATAAAACTACACCAATACATATGATAATCAAGATTTCACAAGTTCAGCCCAAGAACAGAATATTAAAAGCTGTTAGAGAAAGGAAATAGATTGATGTACCTGCAAAACTATCTTTTAAACTTAATGGAGAAATAAGAAACTTCTGTAACAAAAAAAAAAAAACTGAAGAAAACCATGTCCTAAAAATCCAAAACTACCAAAGATAGTGAAAGATATTACAGACAGGGACAAAAATGACCACGATTCTAATAACAATAAAAATAAACCACCAACCAGGTCAAGCAATTAAATAGAGGGGAAAAGCACTGAACCAACAGTGGGAAAATAAAATGACAAGATATGCTGATGCATATCAGTTATAGTTATCAATGTAAGTGGCTTCAATTCACCAATCAAAAGAAGCATACTATAAGAATGAACCAAGAAACAAGGTCTAAAAATATTCTGTATACAAGAAACTTTTAACTCAAATATTCAATGCAAGAGGAACTAAGAAAAAAGCAGCGGTAGCTATTCTCTTTGCAGGCAATGTGAACTTCAAACCAAGAATGATCAAAAGAGATAAAGGAGTCACTACATACTTGTTAGGCAAAAATCAAAAAGCAATGGATAGCAATCTTTAATATATATGCACCAAATATATGGGTACACAACTCTATTATACAAATGTTAATATTGACATAAAAAGTCAAATAAGCAATAGCACTATTGTAACAGGGGAACTTCATAATGTTTTATCACAAAGAGATAGATCAACTAGACAAAAATCAGCAAAGAAATAACATAACTAAATCAAACTTATGAACAACTGGATTTGGTAGATTTTTTAGTGTTTCACTGAACAGTTTCAGAATACACATTCTTCTCAGCTGCATATGGAATGTTCTCTATGGAGTGTTCTCTAAAATAGACTATATACTCGCCCATTAGACATGCTTAAGTAAGTGTAAAGAAACTGAAATCTCATGTTTGTTGTCTGACCATAATGCAATGACATATTTCACAATGACATTTTGCACTACGACAAAAGAAACTTTAGAAAATCTATAAGAACATGGAAATTAAACAACACTCTCCTGATAAATAAATGAGTCACAGATTAAATGAAAGAAGAAATTAAACCATAGCTACAATCAAATGAAAATGGAAATACAACTTACAGGAACCTGTGGCACACAGTGAAAGTGGTCCTAAGAAGAAAATTTAGAGTAGTGAATTCTCACATCAGGAAAAGAGAAAGAGCACAAATAAACAACCTAGAGCTGCACATCAAGCTTCTAGAAAAAGAAGAATAAGTCAATCCCAAAGCCCACATGAGGGAGAAAATTATAAATATCAGAGCAGAAATTATCACAATTGAGACTAAGAAAACAATCCAAGAATTAATAAAACAAACAGTTTGTTCTTTGAAAGCACAAATAAAATTGATAAACCCCTAGCCAACCTTATCAAGTAAAGGAAAGAAAAATCCCAAATTCATACAATAAGGATTGAGAAGGATGGAATCACTATGGATGTTGAGAAAATTCAGATCATCAATTCCTACTTCCACAGGATGGAAAGCACAGAAGAAATGGAAAGTTTCCTAAAAATGTATGAATTACCAAAGCTGAGCCAATAAGATATAAATATTCTAAATAATCCAATATCCATTAATGAAATTGAAAACTTAACTAAAGACTTGCCAATAAAGAAAAGCCCAGGTACCGATGGACTCATGGTTGAATCCTATAAGAAACTTAGAGAAAATTTAATACCAATACTCCTTTAACCTCTTTAATGGAATTGAAAGTGTAGGAATTTTTCCTCATATTCCTGGAAGCATTACCTGATACCAAAACAAGAAAAAGACCCAAGCAAAAAACAAAACCGTAAGTGAAACCACCTAATGTAACTTGAAGCAAAAATTCTCAGTAAAATGGGAAACAGATAGCAGCAAATCATCAAGAAATTTGGACATCATAAACAAATGAGATTCATTTCAGGAATGCAGGGATGGTACAACATATACAAATCAATAAATGTAATATACCATATCCACAGAGTCAAAGACAAAAATCACATAATATTGATAGATGCCAAAAGAGCTTTTGATAAAGTACAGCACTCATTCATGTTAAAAAAAAATCCTAAAGAAAATCAGAATAGGTGGCCTTTTCTTCAACCTGATAAAAGCCATTTGTGACAAAACTACAGCAAATATCATAGTAGGTGGACAAAACCTGAAAGCCTTCAATATAAAATCAGGAAGAAGGTAAGAATGTTCACTACCATCACTCTTCTTCCATATAATTCTGGAAATATTAGCCAGAGCAATTAGACTAGGGAAAAAATGAACAATGATAGGAAGGGAAGAAGTTAAATTATCACTGTTCATAGATGCCACAATACTCTATATAGAAGGCTCCAAAATCTCCACCAAGATTTTACATTTAATACACAAATCAAGTAGCATAGCTGAATGCAGTCTTTACTCAAAAATCAATAGCTGAAACAGCAAACTCATTAAGAGAGAAATTAGGAAAACAACACCCTTCACAATAGCATCCAAAAAAATCAAATACTTAAGAATCAATATAACAACAGAAGTAAATGATCTGTTCACTGAACATTACAGTACTCTGTAAAGAGAGATTGAAGAGAATATAACAAAATGGAAAGATATTTCTTGATTATGAATAGGAAAAATAAACTTAGTGAAAATGGCCATACTCCCAAAATTGTCATGCAGATTTAATGCAATCCTGATCAAAATACAATTATCCTACCTCACAGATCTAGAGAACACATACCCAAAATTCATTTGGAAACAAAAGAGACATAAAATAGGAAAGCAATTCTGGGCAACAAAGGCAAGGCTTGAGGCATCACAATCCCTGAGTTGTAGCTATATTACAAAGTTACTATGGCAAAATCAGCATGGACTGACACAAAAACAGATCTGAGGGTCATTAGAACAGATTAGAATATGAAGAAACAACTGAAATCACACTCAGTGACCTTATTTTTTTTATTTTCAAAAGAAAAAAGTCAGAAAAGAAAAACAAAAAGCAAAAGACATAAACAACAACAGTAAACCCAAAACAATAACAATATAGGTTTTCAAAACAGAATGAAAGATACATAACAATGGTTGTAATATTTCATATTGTTTTTTCAAAGAAAGAAAAGAAAATTTAAAAAAACAGAAACAAAGGTAGAACAATACTGAATTCAAAAAATTTAACATCATAAAATCTCTACTTGATACATTATCCACTGTCATCTTAAAAAATAGTTGCCAAAGTCACAAAATCTAAGCATAAAAAGTGTGTAGACACTCAAACATTGACAGTGCAAATCCTTCTGTTCAATGTTCCAACAGAAATTTAGTCATATGGTCATCTATCTTACACACTATACATACTGTTATACCCTTTAGAGGGCTTTCCTTCCCTCTCACTTTTGCAATATCTATTATACTATTTGGGTTCCATTATTCTATCAGTTTTTATTATTTTTACACTAGAGAGACAATGTGATATTTACTAATATGAGTCTTGTTTATTTCACTAATGAGGATATTCTTAAGTTGCCTCCATTTAGCTATAAAAGCCTCAAGGTCATTCTTTTTATAGCTGAGTAATATTCCATTGCATAAAAGTACATTTTTTCATCCACTCTGTGGTGGATGGGCATTTTGGTTGTTTCCGAGATTTAGCTATCACAGATTGTGCTGCTATTAACATGGGTGCACTTATATCTCTGTGACATGACTTTTTCAATTTTTCTTTGAAAAATACCCAGGAGGGGAATAGCTGGATTGAATGGAACTTCCAATCCTAGTTTTTTGAGGACTCTCCATACTGACTTCCACAGTGGTTGCACCAGTCTGCATTCCCACCAACAATGGAGAAGTGTTCCTTTTTGCCGCATCCTCACCAATATTTGTTATCAGTTGTTTCCTTGATGGCAGCCATTCTTTCTGGGGTGAGATGAAATCTCAATGCTGTTTTAATTTGCATTTCTCAAAAACCCAGTGATGGTGAACATTTCTTCATGTATTTATTTGCCATGTGTATATCTTCATATGATATACACATGTGTGTTCATCTCTGATGCCCATTTTTGGAGAGGTCTTTGAATATGGGGACTTGAGGTTTTTCAGTTCTTTATATGTTCTGGATATAAGTCCTTTGTCTGAGGGATTGTTGGCTAACATTCTTTCCTATTCTGTGGGTTTTCTTTTCACTTTGTTGGTGATTTCTTTTGACGTGCAGAAACTTTTTAGTAATATTAGATCCCAGTTGTTGATTCCTTGAAGTTTTTCCATGCAGTTTGCATTTTATTCATGAATTCTCTGCCTACCCCTATGTCTCCAAGGTTTCTGCCTACCTTGTCCTCCAATAAATTTAGTGTTTCTGTTTTAATATTTACATCCTTGATCCATTTTGACTTTAGTTTAGTGTATGGTGATAGGCATGAGTCTATTTTCAGTCTTTGGCATGTGGAAAGCCAATTTTTCCAACACCATTTATTAAAGAGGCTATCTTTTTCCCAGTGAACATTTTTATCCCCTTTGTCAAAAATAAGGTGGCTGAGTGTCTTTGAGTGTTTGTATCTTCTAATCTGTCCCATTGATCCTTAGGTCTATTTCTTTGCCAGTACAATCTTGATTTTATTACTGTGGCTCTGTAGTATAGTTTCAAGTCAGGAATTGAGATGCCTCTTGTCTTGCCTTTGTTGCTCAGAATTGCTTTTGGTATTCTAGGTTTCTTCTGTTTCCACATGAATTTTAGGAATATTTTCTCTAGATCTGTAATGTATGTTAGTGGAATTTTGATTCAGATTGCATTGAATCTGTACCTTATCTTTTACAAATGCTCCAAACATGTTCAGTAGAAGAAAGATAGCCTCTTCAATACATAGTGCTGGAAATGCTGACTTTACACATTCCAAAGACTAAAACTAGACCCATGTCAGTTATCTTGCACTAAACTAAAAATGTATCAAGAATCTAAATATTAAAACAGTAATACTAAATCTACTGGAAGAGAAGGCAGGTAGAAACCTTGAATCCATAGGGGTACACAGAGAATTCATGAACAAAAAGTACACTGTATGGGAAGTACTTCAAATTATCAACAACTGAGATCTCAGCTTTTTAAAAATATTTTGAATATCAAAGGAATTATCAACAGAATGAAAAGAAAACCCTCTGGGAAAAAGTTTTATCCAGTGTCTCTCAGAACATATAAAGAATTGAAAACATCAGTCTCTGGAAATTCAAAGACTCAAACCAAAAGTGTTTATCTGAGATGCATACACACTTCTCAGATGAAGAAATACAAATGGAAGATAAATACATACTACAACGATATATGTGCACCCATGTTTACAGTAGCACAATTCATAATAGTTAAAACTTGGAAATAACCCAAACCCCCATTATCTGAGGAATGGATAAAAAAGATGTGGTTACAATGGAGTACTCATTAGATATAAAAAGATAGTATTTGAACCTTTTATAAGTAAATGGGTGCAACTAGAGTCCACACTCATAAGTAAAATAAATCAGACTTGCATATGTAAACATATTGTCTCCGTAGTAAAAAAAAAAGAAAGAAAACTGAAAAAGTAAATAAAAGCCAAACCATACCATAAACAGATACAATGTAAAGGAAAAATACTGCTCAAAAGTGAATAACAACTGGGATGAGGAAAGGAGAAAAGAAAGGGAAAACAATATATCTATATTTATATCTTTTAGCTAAGATAATTATAATATTACTTTCTATTAATTCGTTGAAGAGAGTAGTTTGTGCTTACATTGTTTAATCAAGTTTACATGATTTTATCTTATAATCTGAGCAACTACTATGAAGATAACAATGCACAATGTATTAACCCCTTTGAATTTCCTATTATCGTGTGTTGAAACTGTGTATCATTGTTCTTTATTTCTTTTTAAAATAAAAAAGTGAACAATGAGTTTGTCTTTTCCCCAGGGTGAAACCCTTCTTTATTATTTCTTGGTTCTTGAGTAAACAGGATGTCTTAAACTCATGTAATCATGTTCTGGAGTGTCCCAGCATCATGGGACTAGGGCTGGTGAGACCTACTCAGCTTTGACTGGAGTCACATGGAGTTACATTTCTGTATACCATAGTCAGCTTCCATGGCAAGATACTAGGACTTGACAAGCCCTAATTGGACAATTTAATTCTGAACTGCTTTTCCCTCCAAAATTATAGAAGTGTCCTTGACAATCAGGGTTCATTGTTTATATGCAGAATCCTTGCATGTTCTACTGCCATTTGTTGAGAAGACAACTTTTTATATTGTTATATTTTCACTTTCATTAAAACTGGTTGACCCAGTTTGTGTTGGGCAATTTCTGATTTTCTGTTTTGTTCCATTTATCTGTATGTTTATCCCTTTGCCAATACAATTATTACCTTGACTTTGTAGCTATATATAGTAAGACTTAACTTTGCATAAAGTTCTCTCTCCAACTATTACAATGCTCTTGATGACAATAGTAAAACTTGAATTAAAAAGGTATGTATGAGTCCTCAAAGTTTCTGGCTTTTAAAAGTTATTTAGGCTATTATAAATGTCTTGACTCTTGATTTTAATTTAATAATCAGCTTGCTAGTATGTAGGAAAAAATCCTGATTTAATTTTAATTGACTCTAAATTGAATCAATTTCAGGAAATACTGACATCTTATTAATACTTAGGCTCAACAGCCCATGAACACTGCTAATATCTCTATTTTTTTCATTTTTATTTGATGATTTTCCTAAATATTTGTAGCTTTTTGTATGCATAACCTGAATACATTTTGTTAGTTTTTATCTAAGTATTTCATTTTTCTAGTGTGATTTTAAGTGGTCTTATTTTTTAAGCTTTGGATTCTGATTGTTCTTTGGCAGTATATGAAAATATGATATTTACATATCAACATTTTATTCAGAGATCTTGAAAATTTTGTTAACTATATTAGTGTTTTATATAGATTCCATGAAATTTGCTACATAGATAACTTTTTTATCTATAGTTAGAGATAATTTTATTCTGCCTTTATATTTGGTATGATTTCTGTTCTTGCACTATTTAGGATTTTCAGTAGGATTACAATCCTACTGAATAGGAGTGGTGAGAATTGGGCTGGCTGTCTTTGTGTGGTCTTTCAGAAAATGTATTTCAATATGTTAAGTATGTTGTTATTTATAGATATACTTTATTAGGTGAAGGAAGTGCTTTCTGTTCCTACTTTTCTTTGAAGTAATTTTAAAAGTAGATTTATTGGAGTTTAATGTAATGGGGTCACTGGTTATTTTTGGGTTAAGAAAGAAATTGCCTCATAAGAATGAAAAGCATTTTCCCTAGCCACTTGACTGTCAAGTAATTCTCTTGTCCAATGATTGGACTCAACTACAGTGGTTAGAAGGAATCCCAGTTGATCTGGAAAAAGCAGAAGCCTACTTGAATCATCTTCATCTAACATGTTAGGGTCAGGAGATGCCAGACATAGTTTGCTTTCTGTTGCTCTGACAAGAGAGGTCATAAGATGCTGGACTGCTGTGTTGTTCCTCCAATACCAGGGTTCCTGGCCAGTCCACTTTCCAATTTCCACCATTCAGGATCCTCCTATGGTTTCTTGTGTTACATTATACTTGTCCTTAGCAGTGAGAGATGAATCTATGCCATATTTTCTAGATCAAATGCTTAGATCATTTGTATTTAATGTAATATTATAAATGAGGCCTAAGTCTTCTATTGTATTTTTGTGTGCCTTTTACTTTTAATTTTTCTATATGCTTTTTCCAGGTTTCCTATGGCTGCCTATACATTTTGATTTATCTATAATGTTCTTGAGTGTATCTCTTCATCTAAAAGTTTTAGTGGTTGCTTTAAGTACAACATTACATAATAATTCATCAAGGGCTACAGTGGTACAGATGTTTTCACAGTTTGAATGAGGTACAGCAGCTTTATTATAATTTAAGTTTTTATCCCTTCTCTCATTTATAATTTTCTTGAATATTTACCTTTATACAGTCAAAATTACATCAAACAATATTATAATTTTCATTTGAAACATCAAGCCTAATTTAGAAAACTCAAAAATAAAGTCTGCTGAATTTATACATATTTTACCCTTTGATTATTCTTTTTTTCTTCTTGATATTCCAAAATTCATTATTTTGTAATTTCTTTTATTCTTCAGGGACTTACTTCAGTCATAAGACAAGCACACAATGACAGATTTTCTTATTCTTTCTTTGAGAATGTCTTATTTTTCACTTCGTTGCCATAGGATACTCTCACTGGATATAGAGATTGACCTATAAATATTCATTTTTGGCCATTGTATTTATTTTTCCTTGAAATAAGACTAAAGTTTCTTTCATGACTGCATCTAGCACACCATTGCAGGTATAATGGTCATTGTGTCCTATGTTGTGATTTTAAAAGTCGTTCATATATGAGACGGTACCTGCTGAGTCATATGGAAATGCTGTTTATCAGCCCACTACTGAAATATGGCTTGGAAGGTTGAAGTTTACAGTTAAGATTAAAACATGAACTGACAGAATGGAGCGGAAGCTGACAAGTGAAAATATAGCTACTGTAGTGAAGAAAAGAAGCCAATTCTTTGTAGTGGCTTTGACCTACATAGTTGATTGTTTCTTTAATTTTTTTATTAGCCAGGAATAGAAGGTAGTTAGAGGCAGTAGTGAGAATATAACTTTAAAAAAGCTTTTAATGTTGTGTTCTTTTTTCTCCCCTTCTATCTATGTTATCTATTATCTGCCTCTTCACTATAGAAATCAGCAGAAACATCCCAAACCACTGTTATCAGTATCATTGGGTGTATACCTGTATATCAGAACCACAAAATAATCTATGCTTGGTTGAGTTGGAGGTTGATAAAAACCGAAAAGCATGCCCCTGTGGAATGGTCATTCATTCTTCTACCCTTTCCAAATCCCCAAATCTGGTTATGACAACCTGAGTACAATGACATCTTCAAATGCTGCTTTTTTTAAAGAGGTGCAAGATGAACCCTTGAGCATAGTAGTCATGCTACCAGCCACTTAGATTCATATGCTCAGGTTTATTTGCTTGCTGCTGACCAAATCAAAGTAGGCCATATATTTTGGTAAATACTGAAAAAAAAATAATTTTTTCAAAGCCAACTCTGAAGAGATAATCTGCCTCAAATAACTTTCATGTTGTACAGGTAGGTAAGGGGCCTTTACAGTGAGGAACAGAGAGGAGAGTGAGTACAGAGATGATGGAGATCTTCATATTTGCTTTATCATTTCCAGCCATCTTCTCAAGGGGAGGGGAGCAAAGAGAGATGATGTAGAACTCCACACCTGTTTTTGTCAATTCTAGTCATCTTTGGTTCTTTCCTCTTTCTTATGGAAAGGAACCAGGGCTCCAGCCTCCTGGGATATCTCTATATGGTCATTGTTTTAGGCTGAAGAAATGAAGCATTGGTTATCTACTCAATAAGTTTGGAGAAATTGTATATCTCTAAAAGAATAAAAGTGAATTTTAAAATTCCATTTTGCACTGACAGTTGCAACTGCATATAGATTAACACATACTTCTGGTACCTTGGACCACTCTTTCACCACTCCTCAAACACACTGAGGCTGATACAGAGTAAGACAGTTAAGGTAAAACAAAGGCACACACAATCATATACAATAAAAAAGTGAAACACAAAAATAAAGTTGTCAAATCTTTCAAATAGAAAAGTTGAATGCTTTGTAAAAGAAAAAACTATATTTATATTAGGTTTTTAAAAAAATGTCTAGTCAACAGTATTTTTTATTTTTATTTTAAGGAAAATAAAACAAAGCAAAATAAAACATAATAAAGCCAATCAAAACAAGCCAGTGTAAGTGACACAGAACTTCAAAACAATATGAATCCAACAATGGTTACCATAATGCCTCTTGTTGTCTTCAAAATAGCTGCAGATACCTTCAGACATAGTAAAAATCAAACAAAATGGAACAGCATAGAACCAATAAAAAACAAGACAATGAATGTAATAAAGGACTTTAGAACAAGTCAATAGTAAATCCAAAATGGCACCTATAATATATCTTGCTATCTTTGAGATAGCTGTCCATGCCATTGGACATGACAAAATCAAACAAAACAAAACAGAATAAAACCCAACCCAAAAAAACAATGAAAATGATACAGGTCTTCAAAACATGATAATAGGGTATTAACAATGGCAAACACCTTCAGAAGGAGATCCCTAATAGATGCTGCATTGCATATTGCTATCCTCTGAATAGATGATTGAGCCACAGGCCCTAGACCTGCAAAGTCAGTGAAACACCAAACACCACAAGCACCAAATTGCATTTCACCTCAATACCTATCATCACAGTCTGTGTTTCTCCAGATCAGCCAGTAGTTTATGGGACGGGTGGGAGGTTGGCTCTTCTTGTTTCCCAGTCCATGTGCCAGAAGGGGCTGGGACCAGGCTGTCCTCCCAGTGGCCTGAACATGGAGCTGATTCACAGGGAGGGCTTGCTTCTTGGTGACTTTTTGTTCTCTTCCTCCAGAGTCCATGAATGGAACTGACTCATGGGAAAAGGCTGGGGTCTGGCTGTTCCCCTGATGGCTTGTGCATGGCACTGATTCTCAGGGAGGGCTTGATTCTTGATAATCAATAGTACTTAATAACCAGAACAGTTCAAATTTTCCCTGTGGAAAAATTTCCAATGGAAATGTCCCTATAGATAACCCATATCTACATCTCAAATCTTCAAAAAGAGACTTCCTAAACCATGTGTTTAAATTCTAGAAAAAAGTATAAAATAATGTAGTATCTGGGGAAAATAGATGAACATTTAGAAAATGCTTGTGTTGTTTATAGGAAAACATAATTACCTCATGTCATTCTAATAATAGAAATGTGGGTGACAAAACTCTTTAATCTGATATTAGGCTTCTTGAACAGAACACTGGAAACCGGAAGATAATTGAGTAATATTTTAAAAGAACAGGATCTATAATGTTTAAAATGACTTTGAGGCTATAATTTTCTAATTGTCCATTTTTTTAAAAATATAAAAACAATGAAAATAGTCTGGACTGTGCAATGTTTCATATGTTATTCCATTCAGTGACATTTTCTGAAGACAATTTCTAAGAAGATCATCAAATGAGGTAGAAAAATATGTAATTTATTGAAAGCAACATTATTAATGCAGTTGAATTAGATAGAAATTAATACATAGTTAAAGAGGGACTGGAATCTCAAGAAAGTCAGCAGAAAAAGTAAACACATCAGACTTGTGACTGGAGGCATATCTGAAGAATCCCAGCCTGCAAGATAAATTTACAATGGTCAGACTTATATGCCTCTCTAAGGCATATGCAGCAACTTGGGAGTTATACTATAATCAGCTACCTGCAGTTAGTCCAGGAAGTCTAGATAAGCAAAAGTCATTTGAGCATCTGGACTCATCTCTTTCCAAAATGACTTTGTTCCTTCCTTATGCCCTTGCTACATATCCTGATTCCCAATTGGAACAATATTATCTAAGCAGCTATATTTGTAATCCTTGATTGATTATACTTAGAGTCCCTTTGTACCCAAATTGTGACTTTGCTGTATACATTACCCCCCAAAAATGGCCTTGGTGGCCATCCATTTTCAGCACCCCCCCTCAGGAGCTATCTTTCAATAAATCTTTTCTACTCTTAACATTCATTCTTCCTTGAAATTCATTCTTTGATTTTGTGGGACTTGAACTCAGCAAATCTGACATCTAACAAGTTGGAAGTTGTATTTCTTGTATATCAGCATGGGAAGGGTAAATATGCATGCATGATAATTTAGTTTGTTAATGACTTGACAAATTAAAAACTGAGTAGAAAAGAAAAAATGTGTATCCACAGTAAATTCAGAACTAAATATTTTTAAACACGGGGTTGGGGTTGTAGTTTAGTAAAAGTGTGTGTGTTTGGTGTTGAGGTAAGACAGAAAAAGTGAAAAGTATGTAAAAAGGAGACAAAGTGCATCAGTCAGGATTTACTAGAGAAACAGATATAACACAAGATATACAACTGTAAAAAATTACAAGATTGACTTGCAGAGGATGTCTGCATGCTAGAGGTTGAAGGGTCCAGCCCAAGGGCTGGAGCTTACTGCAGTGTCCTGTGCAAGTCCGTTATCTGGAGGCTGATGGCCTATGATGGAACACTGAAGAATCTATAATGGAGGGCTAAAGAGTCTACTATGAAGGCTGAAGAGTCTACAACAAAGGCTGAAGAGTCCCAGGCAGTGCCAAACAGTCTGTGCAGAAGACAGGAGATGATGTCCAAATTGAAAGTGAAGACTGGAGCTTCTCCAAAGAAGCAACAATCAGTTCCTCTTCATTTGCCTATTTAATTTATGCAGGATGCTACAACTAGGGACCCTGGCCCCCTGCTGAATCAGTTGGTTAAAGTTCCAAACTTTTCAAATGCTGAAATACTTAGTTAAGTTTCTAGATTTCTCAAGTGGACACAATGTATAAACCAAAACACGAGGAAACTGAGATTTTAAAATTATACTTTTAAGAAAAACTGCAGCTTCATGAAAAGCCTCTTTTGCTTCCTTGTAATATCTTCAAAAATATTCCTAAAGTTCCCTTTACAGTAAGACCATAAGTTAAGCCTCTTAACTTGTCCATTTCACCTGAAAACTGTACTTTCTCCATCATCAGGAGGCAGCAATTTTGGAGTGCAGCATATCTCAACTTCAAGCACATGTAGATAGCTTGCATTGTAACCTGACGCACATTAAAAATGCACATCTTAGACCCCCCAGCTTGAAAACATCATCTTAAATGTAGTCTGCTCCTGATTTATGATCCATCTTGTTTCTGTAAACATATGTACTCCATTCTTTGAGTGAATACTAATAAGCCAATCTCATATCTGTTTCTGACACATCTTGAAAATTCTTTTTCCATGAAAGGAGCCAGTGAAACTACAAATTTACCTTTTAAGGTAGAATAGGTCCCATATGTCAACCTCTGGAACTTCACAGACCTAGCCTAATGACTATATTAGCAAGACCTTGGGTTCAATTCACAGAATCACAAAAAAAGTGGGAAAGGAAGGAAGGAAGGAAAGGAGAGGTAGAGGTAGAGGGAGAAATAGAGAGACAGAGAGACATCTTATAGAAAGAAAGATGGAAAAAATTAATATTTTTATACATGATCAAAATGAAACAATGGGAAAGATGTGGTAGGATTCAAAATACATGAAAAATTTTTTGAGTATTTATACTCAAGATGAAAATATACACAAAAAATAAAATACAGACCTTGTTAAATTTAACAAATAAAATATGGTTAAAATAATACAAATATTAAGAACAATCACAAAAAGAACAAAAGCAAAAGGTATAACTTGTAAACCAGAAGATGAAAATCCGATCTATCCTGTGGAAAGCAGGAAAGAGGCAAAAGACAAATGAGTCAACATGGTTTCCAATGTTTATTTCCTCTAAGTGTTGAAATATCCACTATGTAGTCATGAATGACATTGACTGAAGTAGAATTGAGGAATTCAATGCTTCTAAGAAGCTGAAGTACTGAGTGACGTGTCTGTATGGATTCATTGCAAGAAATCAAACAAATCTTTTGATTCTTCTGTCTCTGGGTTTTCCTATGCTTTTGGCCAAACCTTACAATTTATGATAAATGAGAAAATTAAAAGATTTCATAAAAAACTTGTATGAAAAGTAGAATCCTCAGGGAGAAATAACATATCTCAGTAAAGGAAGGATATGGAGAAAATGTTCAAATAAGAGGGATAACAAGAGCGTCTCTTTAAATTTTCATGGTTTGAGCTTGTTTAACTGGGAAACAGGGTTCAAAGAAGAACTACAGAAGAAAGATTTCAGAACAGGGGAATGAATGACAGAAGGGGATGGAGAAAGATTTCATGATTAAGGTACGAGGGTACAAAGAGTGATAAGTGATGTGTGAGAATTTATTTCCTTTGGGTAATATCTTGGGATTACAAGGATAAAAACATTCCTGATATTGGTTGTCCCCAAAGCCCAATATTTCATACTGTTTTGTACCCAGCATGAGCTGAATTGTTTTCTGGTTAAACAACCTGATGCCAGCACCCTCAACAATCCTCCTATGTTAGCTACTTGGTGTGTATGAAGGAGAAATAGATACCTCTTCAGTCTCCATTCCTTTTTCCAAATTTTTTTGGCTTCTCTCATCTTTTACTTCTCCTTCCCATCTTCATATTACATCACAACTTCTGTCTCTGAACAGTTAAGTGGCCTAATCAGATAGTCTAATGAAAGCACTATTCAACTCAGAATTTGAAATAAAGACTGCCACCTTGTGGTCAGAGACCAAAGTAACTAAAATGAGTCAAATTTAGGATCTCAAACTTGAGCCTGCATCAGGATGGAGGGCTTGTTTAAAGTGTTGGGCTCCACTCCCATACCTTCTGATTTAGTAGATCTGAATTGAGACTAAAAATTTGCATTCCTAAAACATCCCAAGTGATGCTACAATAAATGCTTCAGGGGCCACACTTTGAGAACTGTCACTGGGTTGGGTCTGAGCAGTCCTTGAGGCTGAAATAAGAAACCTATGCCACATTTTTAAAATAAATTTAGGAGCTAGGTATGGTAATGCATACCAGTAATCCTGGCCTTCAAGAGGCTGAGGCAGGAGGATTGCTGGAAAATCGAGCCATCCTGGGACACATAGAGCAAATCTGTACTACCTAGTGAGACCATGTCTCAAATAAATAAATAAAACATAGATAGATGATTGATAGATAGATAGATAGATAGATAGATAGATAGATAGATGTTTGGAGGTTTGCCAATTCCCATTATGGAAAAAGTTTTCAGAATGCATCAGTAAAGCAGACAGGAAAAAAGATTTGCTAGTGATTTCTAGGATGTCCTCAAGAAGAGTGCAGTTGCTCTAAGAAATTGAGACCCATTGTGAGGCAGATTTGGGTAGTTTAAGGGGATGTTTTCAAGAAGGGTGATATAGGATGCATTTTCTTACAGTCCATTGAGCTTCAGTGCAAGCCATCTATATGTGTTTGATAGGCTGCCTACCAATATTTCTGCTTCCTCAGGATGGAGGAAGCACAATTTATAGGTGAACAGTACAGGTTAGGAGTCCAGAATCACAGCATTGGAGTTAATAAATATACTACTGCATCAAATCCATGCAAAGATAACTGATGATATTTATTCTTGTAATTAGGTGATTACTTCCCAGGAAACACAGAAATCAAATGAGATAGTTGCCAAAGTAGTACCACATGCCTTTGTTAGTAATAATGTAGCAAAAATATTAATTCAAAAAGATATAGCCTCAAAATCTATCAATCATATAAGAGATTAAATGGAAGTCTGCCTAGAACTAAAGAGGGTAAAAGACAGTGCTTGTAGAGGAGGATAGAAGAAACAGAACTAGGTATAATGGAGACAAGAAAATACAGATATTAAAATTATAGTTTTAAGAAAAATGCAGCTTCAAGACACAACAGTTACTTAAACCTTTTCTCCTTCCAGGAAAAGTACTCAAAAGAAAATTTCTAAAAGTCCTTTTACAATAAACCTCTAAATCCCTTCTGTCTATCTCTATCTTTTGGTTGGGGAATTGAAACCATTCACATTGAAAGTTATTACTGAATGCATTGAGTTATTTCTGTCATTGCATTATTTTCTTATTACTAATTGCCTTTTTCAGTTTCTACTTAACTACTCACTTTTTGTGCTTGATTCATCCTATTAAATTTTTTTGGCATTGTCGGCTTCATTTTCTCTTTCTAGAATACCCTTGAGAGTGGTTGTTTTGTAACCATAAATTTCTTAATGAGTTTATGTCTTAGAAAGATTATATTTCTTCATCAAGTTTGAAAGATTGCTTAACAGAATATATTCATAAGGGTGGGAAAATGTTTTCTTTTATGGTTAAAACACTTTACTCCAAGTTTTCCTGGCCTTCAAAGTATGTGTTGAGAAGTCTGCTGTAATTCTAGTTTGATTGTCTTTATAAGTGATTTGTTGCTATTCTCTAACAGCTTTTAAGATTGCCTTAGGGTGAACTTCTGGGTTTTGGCTATGATGTACCTGTCTTTATAAGTGATTTGTTGCTGTTCTCTAACAGCTTTTAAATTGCCTTAGGGTGGACTTCTGGGTTTTGGCTATGATGTACTAAAGTTAAATTGTTTTTTGATTGTGGCTCTTTGGCGTTCCAAATGCCTCACTTATCTGTAAGCTAAATTCTTTCCCAGCATTTGGAATATGTTCTTCTATTATTTCTGCAACTGAGAATTTTTATACCATTTGAACTTTCTTGTGATTTTTCACTAAATACAATTCACCTTAGATTAGTACTTTTTGATCAGCCAATAGCTGTTACAATCATTTTTTATGTTGTCTTATTGTTTCAAAGTGTCTCTGAGAATACAATCACTGGCATCAGCCATATCTTCCAGTTCTGCCACCCTTTGCTGAAAAAAAATGGCTAATCATCAAGAAATCAAATAATAGCAAACAACAGTTAGGCTACAGGTAAAAGAAACCTTTCTACATTTTTAGGTGAAAATGTAAATGAGTATGACCACTATGGACATCAATATGGAGATTGCTGGCAAATCTAAAAGTCCTATTTCACTCAGCTATTTCCCATTGAGGTATCTTCCTAAAAGAGTTAAAGACATTAATAACAGTGATATATGGAAATTAATGTTTCTAGCAGCACAACACACATTAGCTAAACTTAATATGCAGCTTGTGCTTTTGTTTAGTTTAGCTAGTTTTAAATTAGCATCTTCTGTAAACTCAGTGATCATTTTATTTTTATTTATCTTTATCATTAAGTTTATAAGTACAATTCAGATATACATAATGACACATTCATTGTGCAAAACATAGACCCACACATGATATATGTCAATTCTCATTTTTCCCAATCTCCTCTCCTCCTTTCTGCCCCTCTTCCTCTTCTTATTTACAAAAGCTTTGTTTCCATTTTATTTTTTTCTCAAGTTTTTCTTTTCCCTTCCTTACTTTTTTCTCCACCCTCCCTTGCACCCCCTTCACAGTTGAATATTTTCTTCCTATTTTGTAATATTTATTATACATTTTGGTCTGTATTTACAATTTAATTTTCCTCATACCACATAATGTAATATTTACACAACTGTGTTCAATTTATTTCACTTAAGCATAACATCTCTAGGTGCAATCTATTTACCTACAAATGTCTCAATTTTGTCCTTGTTTATGGCTGAGTAGTATTCTATTGTGAAAGTCTCCACTATTTTTTAATCCATTCATTCATTGGTTGATGGGTATTTGGACACTTTCCAATATTTAGTAATTAAAAACTATGCTGATATAGGTAGACAAGATGGCCGATCAGTGAGCAACAAAACATAAAGCCTCCTGGGAGAAACAACTCATATGCCAGAATAAAACACCCTGGAGAGACTCAGACAGAAGGTGTTTGATCCTCTTGACACAGGAAGAAATTGAAACATAAAAAACCTCATCAAATACTGTGGGATAGCTACCCTTAACCTCCACCAAGGGTGCACCCAGCAGGAACTCAGCGCAAGCCCACCTCAGGGCAAGGCTTCCCTTAACCTCCACCGAGGGCCCACACTGCCACCTGGAACTCAGCTCAAGCTCACCTCAGGGGTAGGCTGCCCTTAAGCTACACCAAGGGAACACCCAGCCACCAGGAACTCCCCACAAGCCCGCCTCAGGGCAAGTCTGCCTGGAACCACCACCTAGAGCCTGCCCTGCCACCAGAACTCAACACAAGCCCACCTCAGGGGAAGGCTGCACAGAACCTCTCGCGTGGGCCTGCCCTGCCACTGGAACATCGAGGAGGCCTGCCCAAGACAAAAAACTGCCTTGGACTGCTACAGATGGGCCCACCATCCCACCTGGAACATCAGAAGATCTCAGCAGGATCCAGTTAGTGTGAGAAAATTTGGAACTTTGCTCCCAGGTGGCAAACTTTGGACTATACCGGATTGACTGTATCATTGTGATGAGTATACCCCTAAAATAGAGGTATACAGGGAATAAATAGGGCCAGAAGTAAAACCCCCTCCAATTAAATGTAAGACTTTGGTGTGTCTGAAAAGAGGGCGTGTGATCCCCTGCTACACATAGAAAACACCAGGCAGAGTGAAAATGAAAAAATGAAAAAGCAAAATGCAGTCTCAAAAATATAGTTCACCAGAAGCAAGTATAGGAGACATTGAAATAGAGGATACCAAAAGTAACACACCAGGAATCTCTGAAAAGATAGCAAGTAAATAAAAAAACAACTGCATCAGGCTATAGAGGAAATCAAATTAGAAGTACTCTCCCATGTAAAGACAGAAATAACAACTTTAGTGAAGGAGTTGTTGAATGCAGCTAAAGAAGAACTAGAGAAAAAAGTACATGAACATGGGAAACTGATTGAAACTTTGAATGAACAATATAGAAAACAAACAGAATTCATGAAACTAACTCAAAGAGACATCCAAGAAAAAATATTATATTGAAAGCGTGCAAAACTGCCTAAAGGAAGCTGAGGATAGGATGTCGGACCTTGAGGACAGGATCACAGTTAGTGATCAGGAAAGGATAGAACTTTTAAAAATAACAAAGCAGCATGAAATGACAATCCAGAAGCTTCATGATGATGACAAGAGCAACAATATAAGAATAATGGGCATTAGTGAAGATACAGGAGTCCAGGCAAATGACATATGTATTTACAGAAATAATAGCAGAAAATTTCTTGAACATGGGGAAAGAATCTGATATGCAGATAAGTGAGTCACATAGAACACCAAACAGTCACAATCCACATAAATCCACACCCAGACACATAATAATTAAGATCTCAGACATGCAGCATAAAAACAGAATATTAAAAGCTGTCAGAGAAAAGACACGACTCACTTATCAAGGAAAACCCATTAGAATCATGGCAGACTTTTCAGCACAAACCCTCAAGTCAAGAAGAGCTTGGAGTGAGGTATTTCAATCCCTGAAAGAAAACAACCTTCAACCCAGACTGATGTACCCAGCAAAACTTTGATTCAAATTTAATGGTGAAACAAGATACTTCCACAACAAAGAACACCTGAAGAAATTCATGTCCACCAAACCAACACTAGAAAGAGTACTGAAAGACATACTAGACAGAGATAAAAATGACGACAATCCCCAAAGCAACAACAGAAAGAAACCACCAGGTAGGATAAGCAATTAAATAGGAGGAAAAGCCAAAAGAAACAACTGGAACATTACATGGCAAAGTCAAGCCAGTACATATCAGTGATATCCATAAATACAAATGGCCTCAATTCACCTATAAAAAAATAGATTGACAGAATGGATCAAGAAACACGACCCTACAATATGCTGTATGCAAGAATCACATCTGACCCAAAAGGAAACTCATAGGTTAAAAGTCAAAGGATGGAAAACAGTATTCCATGCAATAGGAACCCAGAAAAAATGAGGGGTAGCTATTCTATTTGCAGACAATGTGAACTTTAAACATAAAATCATCAAAAGAGATAGAGAGGGTCATTACATACTTGTTAGTGGTAAAATTCAAGATGAGGCACTAATTATAAATATATATGTGCCAAATACAGGAGCACCCAACTATATAAGACAGATACTAATGGACATGAAAAACCAAATACACAAGAACACAATTGTAACAGGAAATCTTAACAGCCCATTGTCACCAAGAGATAGATCAACTAGACAAAAAGTCAGCGAAGAAATAACAGAACTGAAACATACCTGTGAGCAATTGGCCTTAGTAGATGTTTACAGAGTGTTCTACCCAACCACATCAGAATACACATTCTTCTCAGCTGCACATGGGACATTCTCCAAAATAGACCATATATTACCCCATGAAATGTTCTTAAGTAACTACAAAGGTATTGAAATCATACCATGCATAATATCTGACCATAGGGCATGGAAATTGGAAATTATTGGCAAAAGAAATTGTAAAATGTGCATAAATACATGGAAATTAAATAACAGCCTTTTGAACAACCAGTGGGCTACAGATGAAACTAAAAAAGAAATAAAACAATACCTACAATTCAATGAAAATATAGAAACAACATACTGTAATCTGTGGGATACAATGAAAGAAGTCTTAAGAGGGAAATATATAGCAATAAACTGTATTACCAAGAAAGCAGAACGAGCACAAATAAACAAACTAATGCTCCATCACAAGCTTCTGGAAAAAGAAGAGAAAGGTAAACCCAAAGCTCATAGAAGAGAGGAAATTGTAAAGATTAGAGCAGAAATCAATGCAATTGAAACAAAAAAAATCAAAGAATTAATGAACCAAAAAGCTGATTTTTTGAGAAAAGAAACAAAATTGACAAACCCCTAGCTAACTTTATCAAGAGAAAGAAAGAAAAAACCCAAATTCATGCAATAAGAACTGAAAAGGGAGAAATTACTACTGATCCCATGGAAATTCAAAAGATCATGAATACCTACTTTGAAAATCTCTACTCACATAGAGTGGAAAATATAGCAGAAATGGACAGATTTCTAGAAACATATGTACTACCAAAGCTAAACCAAGAAGATATAGCAATTTTGAACAACCCAATATCAGTTATTGAAATTAAAAATGTAATTAAAAACTTACCAACAAAGAAATGCCCAGGTCCTGATGGATTCACAGTTGAATTCTACAAGAAATTTAGAGAAGATTTGATGTCAGTACTCCTTAAACACTTCAATGAAATTGAGAAGAAAGCAATCCTCCCTAAATCATTCCTGGAGGCAAGTATTACTCTGATACCAAAACCAGAGAAAGATCCAATCAAAAAAGAGAACTACAGGACAATCTCACTAATGAACATTGATGCAAAGATTCTAAACAAAATACTGTCAAATAGAATGCAGCAAATCATCAAGAAGATTATACAACATGACCAAGTGGGGATCACTCCAGGAATGCAGGGATGGTTTAACATACACAAATCAATAAATATAATTCACCACATCAAAAGCCAAAAACAAAAACCACATGGTCATCTCAATAGATGCAGAAAAAGCTTTTGACAAAGTCCAACACAAGTTCATGATAAAAACCCTTCAGCAACTCGGAATACACGGAATCTACCTCAAACTTATAAAGGCCATCTATGACAAACCAACAGCCAACAATATATTAAAATGGACCAAAACTGAAAGCTTTCACTTTAAAATCAGGAACAAGAGAAGGATGGCCACTATCCACACTCCTTTTCAACATAGTTCTGGAAACACTAGCCAGGGCAATCAGACAAGAGAGAGAAATAAAAGGAGTAAAGATAGGAAAGGAACAAGTTAAATTATCACTATTTGCAGACGACATGATACTATATATAGAAGAACCAAAAAACTCCGTTAAAAGACTGCTAGAGGTAATAAACAAGTTCAGTAGTGTAGCTGGATACAAAGTCAATGCTCAGAAATCCATAGCATTCCTGTACACAAACAAAAAACTTACTAAGAGAGAAATTATGGAAATATCGCCCTTTACAATAACATGTAAAAAAATGAAATACTTAGGAATCAACCTAACTAAAAATGTGAAAGACCTATATGCTGAAAATTATACTATGCTGAAAAAGGAGGTTGAAGAAGAAATTAGAAAATGGAAGGACATCCCTTGCTCTTGGTTAGGAAGAACCAACATTGTGAAAATGGCCATACTCCCAAAACTGTTAGACAGATTTAACGCAATTCCTATCAAAATACAATTGACATACCACACAGAACTAGAGAAAACACTACTAACATTAATTTGGAAACAGAAGAAACCTGGAATAGCAAAGGCAATTCTAGGCAACAAAAGCAAGGCAGGAAGCATCTCAATTCCTGACTTGAAACAGTATTATAAATCCACAGCAATCAACTCAGCTTGTTACTGGCAAAGAAATAGACCTGAGGATCAGTGGAACAGATTAGAAGATGCAAGGACAACTACAAAGACATGCAGCCACCTGATATTTGACAAAGGGGTTAAATATGTCCACTGGAAAATGGATAGTCTGTTTAATAAATGGTTTTGGAAAAATTGGCTCTCTACATGACCAAAACTGCAACTAGATCCATGCATATCACCATGCACAAAACTAAAGTCTAAATGGATCAAAGACCTCAATATTAAAACAGAAACACTAAATCTACTGGAAGACAAGGTAGGTAGAAGTCTTGGAGACATAAGAGTAGGCAGAGAATTCATGAACAAAGTGAAAACTGCACGGGGAGCACATCAAATTATCAACAAATTAAATCTAATATTATGGAAAAGTTTCTGCACTTCAAAGGAAATCACCAAAAGCGTGAAAAGAAAACCCACCAAGTGGGAAAAAATTTTAGCCAGAAACCCCTCAGACAAAGGACTTGTGTCCAGAATATATAAAGAATTGAAAAACATCAAGCCCCCTAAATTCAAAGACCCTCTCCAAAAATGGGCATCTGAGATGAACACACAGTTCTCAGAGAAAGATATACAAATGGCAAATACATACATGAAGAAATGTTCACCATCACCTGCCATTCAAGAAATGCAAATTAATAAAGCATTGAGATTTCACCTTACTTTGGAAAGAATATCTACCATGAAGAAATCAACTGATAAAGTTTGGCGAGGCTGCGGGGAAAAAAGGAACACTGCTCCACTCTTGGTGGGAATATAGACTGGTGCAATCATTATGGAAATCCATATGAAGAATTCTCAGAAGACTAGGATTGGAAGCCCCATTCAATCCAGTTTTCCCCCTCCTGGGTATTTTCCCCTAAGAACTGACAAGTTCATATCACAATGATATATGTGCACCCATGTTCATAGCTGCACAATTTGTGATAGCTCAATCCTGGAAACAACCAAGATGCCCATCAACTACAGAATGGATGAAAAAGATGTGGCATTTTTATAAAATGGAATATTACTCAGCTATAAAAAGGATGCCTTGAGGCCTTCATAGCAAATGGAGACAACTTGAGGCTATCCTCATTAGTGAAATAAATAAGAATCATATTCATAAATATTATATTGTGTCTCTTGTGTAAAAAGTAAATAAGAACTACAAGAGTAATAAAACCAAAATGTGTACTTGCTATTGTAAAAAAGAGAGAAAAAGAAAGTGCTCTAAGAGATAACTGCATGTATGTTTGAGTGTGTAAAATAGATGACCATATTGCTGAATCTTTGTTGGATTTTTGAGCATAACTGTTTGTAGTCTGACTGTTTGACAGTTTACTATGTATCTTTTAACTTTGTAACTCGAACAACTGTATCCAGGATGACAGTACATAATTTATAAATTACTGATTTCTTAGTGGGGCTTTTTCTCATTTTCCTTGTGGGAATTGGGTGCAAGGATCTTGTAATGTTTTGTACTGATAATTGTAATTTGTGTAATTCACATATATATATATATATATATATATATATATATATATATATATATATTCATGTAATACTCACTATGAAATTGAAAATAGAAACTCCAGAGGAGTTACTAAAAACCCTCTAGATAACTTTGTGAAAACTAATTGTGAAATTTTACCTTCTGTGAGTAGTATGAGAGAGTTTATACAGAGGCTTTAAATGGAAGAGCTCATGGAGGAGGATTTACAAAATTCCTGTGAGACAACTGCCCTGAGACACTGGGCAGGCAGCCAGAGACGGGCAACTAGGGCACATATGTTATGCCACTGGCTGCCTAAGACAGGCACAGGACCAATTGCTGTCCTGCAGGCCCATGATGGGTAAGGCCTAGTTGGGTTCATATGAAGACTCCTTGACCTAAGACAGGCGCTGTCCTACAGGCAGCCAGAGACGGGCAACTAGGACACATATGTTACGCCACCGGCCGCCTAAGACAGGCACAGGACCAATTGCTGTCCTGCAGGCCCATGACGGGTAAGGCCTGGTTGGATTCATATGAAGAGTCCTTGACCCAAGACAGGCGCTATTCTCACAGGGCCTGCCATACTCCCATAGGTGATAAGGGAAAAAATGTAGGGAGTGGCATGATAGCTTCACAACTGCCGCTCTATCTCTCCCTCCTGTGGGCATCCAGGTGCATCGGCTTACATTTTCCAAGATAATTAAGTAACAAGAGTAAAGTGTTACAAAGGTGAAAAAAGTTGATTAACACATATTGTTTAAGATTGTCCCTGCCTGGCCCTAAGCCTGGGACGCTTCCTGCTTGGGGTTTGGGTTGCTGCCAAAAGTTAGCAAATATATATT